>JAIUND010001378.1:0-36683 GCA_034699125.1 Gisinianus flammeolus | reverse complement strand
AGCAGGTCAAACCCGGTCAAACGAAATTAAGGAAAATAATTATAGTTCGTTTTTGAACTTAACAGACGATATACATACTGTAAAAATTCACCAACTAACTTTCTCTGTACAAATCAAATGAAATGGGTGGGGAAAAAAATATACCTATATATACAGATATATGGAGTGTTTATCCAGTGGAAAAACAATGTGGAACCTTGAATTATTAACTAATTGTGGACTAGTTGCCAAGTAGTTGTAGTTTGTCGTTGTAATCGTATATAGTGGAGTGAAGGAGCTTACACACTAAATATACCTTTTCTCTCCATCCGTCTTTACACGTGAAAAAAAAGTTTGTTGAAGGAGAGCTTAAGAAAAGGAGGAAGCGAGAGAGTTGAAAGAGGAGGAAGGAATAAGAAATAAGGAATAAAGAGAGTAAAAGTACATAAAATCAAGTCCAAAAGTTTAGAAAGCACACACACACACACACATGCTCGTACGTCTCCATTAATACAAAGTGCAATAGGTATACTATACAGACTCCTTTGTGCCAGAATTCTAAATTTAATCCTAAGAATTCCATATCTTTTTTTCTTCTCTCATTCTCATTCTCCTCCTCCTCCTCATCCTTATACTCACTCCATATTACATATATATATCGTAGTTTATATATATCTTACGAATATGCATGTAACCATTAAATTTCTCTCGTTCGTTCATTCTTCAATCTTTAGAAAAAAGATTTCGTTGGAGGGTCTCTCTCTCTCTCTCTCTCGCTCGCTTCGTCTACTTTCACTTTCACACCTTCGCCATTTCGCTTGTACATGTATATTTTTTCTCATTTCCCCCCACTATTTTCACCCCCAATTGGGATTTAATCCTTGAAATGTCATGGGTGAGGAGGAGAACGGTGAGTTATTTTTAGTTGGTTTCTCTTTTCTCCTCGTCTCTATAAAACTAACAGTGTAGGTGTTCACACACTTTCCTCCAAGGATTACGCTACAGCTATAGTATTTTCACCTATTTTTCCACCTATACAGATAGAGATCTCCTTGTGTGAGATCCTGAGATCTCTCTCTCTTTCTCCATAGCATAGCGCACTTGACTCTTCATTAAATTTTCCATTTGATATATTATTATATGAGATGGGAATGGAAACGGAAATAAGGATTAAAATGTAGAAAGTAGTTTGTGAGAGTTGTTGAATTATACAGGATGATGATGATGCGATCAGTCGTCTCATGCTCATGTTCCTTCTTTCTTTTGGATTCTTACGAATAACGAAAACGAAAACGAAAACGACTATGAATACGAATAGAAAATGATGGACATTTTCAAAATCCCCATTTGTGGAATTTACATTGCAAATTGTACATTGTAAATTCCAAATTCCAAACTCCAAACACATTTACCTCTCAAAACTTTCCATTTCAAATTCCCATTCAAGTTTTATTGTTTTGTGTGGGTTTGTTTGGTGTGCTATGCTGTGCCGTGTTGTGTTGTTTTCTTTCTCTGACGATGAGAACTGAGAAGGAACAAACGATCATGAAAAATTGAGGGGCTTTCCCTTTGAAAAACTCACATTCAGTTAACATTCATTTTTAAATTGGTCTTACATGGAACATTAAAAGGATCATTCCAACTTTTACTCTTTGGCTTGACTTCTGACTAGGCTCGTTTCTCTCTCTCTCTCTCTCTCCCTCTCAAGACTCTAAGTCTCAAAAGTCTCAAAATTCTGTCCGAGTGAAAGGGAAAACTAAAAAATCAATTGGTTTGCACACACTGCACAGAAACTCTTTTTTATTTTGTTATATGTTTATATTTGTTTGTCTGTCTGCCTGTCTGTCTGTGGAAATAACCGGAGTAATTGCATTGAGGCCTACCGTTTTTTGGCTCTGTCTGTATGTCTAATGTGACATTTAGAATTTGTATCATCTCGTTCCCCCTCATTTGTTATTAATTTGGTATTTTGTAGGATAATTCTCAATTCCTATGTCACACTACACAAATATATATATATATATATTTCGTCTCGAGGAGTCAATGTGTATTGGATTGGATTTTATTTTATCGTTGCTGAGGCTAAGGCTGAGACTGAGGCGGAACATAGCGGAGAATGGGAATAGTTTTTTTTTGCTTAACGACGTAATTAAGTGTGACAATAACCATTGTCACAGCATAGACAATGTATCGTATCGTACAGACGTTTCGCATCCACACTGTAAAAAATAACGGCAATTTGGCAGTTTGGAGTTGTTTCATTTCCTTTTCTCCTGTTCTTTCCCCTCCAACGATCAAGTTGTGAATGATTATAATGGTGAGAGTCGTCCTGTGGGGGGAGAAAGCGAGGGAGAAAGAGAAAGAGAGATAGAGAGAAAGCAGCACAAAGAAAAGGGAAATGAGAAGGAAAACGGGAAAACGGTTCATTTCTCTGGTTGTGTGGTGTCCGTGTCTCCAAGTCTCGCCATGTGTTTATTATAGACTGGAGTGAAGGGCTCACGAGAGAGAGATTTGAACAGCCAATAACGGAAAAATTGGGGCTTGGCACAGTGGGAGTCAAACGCACCACATTTTCAGTAAGTGCAAGAAAGAGAAATGTGGAGTTGGAGTTCGTGGTTGTGCAGTGAGAAACAAGAGAAGAAGGACAAAAGCTGTTGGTGTTGATGTTGGTGTTGGGTGTTGAACAAAAAGGAAAGGGAAAAAAAGTTTTATGACGGAACGAAGTTCTCGTTCTTTTCTTGTCGTTCGTGTGCATGCATGAAATGAAACTCACTCTCTCACTCTCTTTTTTCCTATTCTCATCTTGTGGAGAGAGAGACTCGTCTCGGAAATCCAGAGTCTAAATTGCATTGAGTTGAGCCGTGTCAATGACGACAATTGCCGTGTCTTTTCTTTGCCTTGGCTTTTACTAATTCAATGGGGAATGTTAATGATACTGTTAACGCCACATGATTAAATAGAATGTTATGGACTATGATGATCATAAAAATCATTAAAAAAATGAGCAATTAATTTAATGGGTGTAAGTAAAAAGGAAACTCTGTGTATCTTTTTAATATTTGGATTTGTTGTTTGTTGTTTGGTGTTTGGTGTTTGTGGATTGTAGAGAATTTTCCAAGGAGAGAGAGAAAGCGAAAGCTCGAGGGGATTTTCACAAATTGAGAGAGAAACAGCAGATTGAGGAGGATCTTCGTGGGTATTTGGACTGGATCACTCAAGCAGAGGATATTGAACCGGATGGGGAGGACAAAGGTCAGTTTTTTTTATTCGTTATGTTAACTCCTTTTTTTTCTTTCTTTATTTCTCCCAGAGATTCCACGTGTAAATTTCCAATTCCATATTTTCCATTAGAATCTGCATCTTCCATTTGTGGTGGTGATATTACATTGTTTTTGTTTTCATGATGTATGTACATATAGGGAAAGGAACGGGGGAGATGGAGACATCCGAGAAAGGTGAGGATAGTGAAGCTCAACCTCAGACAATGGCCTGGTTTCACACCAAGAAACGAGCTTGTGAAAGGTACGATAAAATTGTCCATTCAATTTCTCCCATCATGTTTTACACACTTTTTTTTGTGGTCTTCTTTCTTTTCCATTTTGAGAATAATTTCCTTGCCTTTCCTTGTGTTAAAAACAATATACATACGATATATTGGGAGGGGGGGTGGAAGACACAGGCAGAGTCAAGTTGTACAGATATAAGGAGAACAAGTGGGAGAAAGTTGAGTCGTTAACCTTATTTTCCCGTGGATGGAGTGAGTGAATGAATGTTCAGAGTGTTATTCAACTTGGAGAGAGAGAGAGAAACTCTGGGGAAAGTTGGCCCGTCTCAGTTTTCCGTTGCCCTGAAAAAAAGGGTATAATAAATAAAATGATGCCTTTTGTTCTTGGCTCTCTCGTTGAGACGTTACACCACATCCTCATGGACTTTCACTCTCTCTCTCATCCTTGTTGTTGTCAGTATGGCGAGGCTTGTTGTAAGTATATGGAATGGAATGTGGAATGGAGGATGAAGCTTATTCTGGAAAGAAATGCAATCAAAATGTAAGAGATTGAATGGGAAAAGAGGGCAACCAAGAGAGAAAGTCGAATTTGTATCCAAACATTCTCAACACATTCATCATCCCACAGCCAAGAGGCAAAAGGCAAGAGTCAAAACCCAAAAAGGAGCCAAAAACTTGCTCAACTTAATTCAACTTTCTACTTCTCTTTCTCTCTCACTTTCTCCCGTAATTCCTTCGTCTTCTTCTTCTTCTTGCTTCCTTCCTTTCTTCCATCCCGCATTACGGAGGCACGTGTACACTTTTTTGCTCTCACTTCAAGTTGAATTTCTGTGTACAGTCCAGGATTTTATGGAGAATTTCTTCCTGTCTTTATCTTCATCTTCATGTTGTAATCATTTTGAGAGATTCTGGGAACGAATTTAAATGCACATTTTGAATTCAGATATGAATATGTACATGAATACAGTTGAATGAATTGGTTTTCCTGATATTGTTTTTGTTTTTGTACATGTATATGGAATGATGGGAATAATGATGAGCAGACTGAATCGAAGGATGCGGAGATCATGTCGAAAGGCTGTGAAATCTCAAGCCTTCTACTGGCTCATCATCGTCCTTGTCTTCCTCAACACGTGCATTTTAGCCACCGAGTACTATGGACAACCCCCCTGGCTCGATGACTTCCAAGGTACGTTCATCATCCATCCATTTCCATTTATTTATTTAATTCAATTACTAATTCAAGAAAATTTAAGTGTTGTAATTCCTCTCATTGTTGTCATTTTAATTTGTCCCTTTGGGATGTGTCATTTTTGTCATTCGGCATTTGCCATTTGTCATTTGTCATTCTTGTAGAAGTGACCAATCAGTTTTTCGTGGTACTTTTTACATTGGAGATGCTTCTGAAAATGTTCAGTTTGGGATTTCAAGTGAGTGAATATATTTGTAATGAAGAAATGATGTGTGTGGTGTGATGACGGTTGATTGTGAGGGTTGTAATGTAATGTCATATGTAATGAAAATGATACGGGGAAATTATACTATTTTTCTTTGTTGTGTAGGGGTACTTTGTGTCATTGTTCAATCGATTCGATTGTTTCGTGGTGATAAGCAGTATATTGGAGATGGTTCTCACCAACACGGACATCATTCCACCTTTGGGTCTCTCTGTACTCCGTTGTGTTCGACTCCTCCGAGTCTTCAAAGTCACCAAGTAAACCTCAAAACACAGACTTTCTTTTATTAGAGACCAACAAATGATCAATAATCGTCGCCCTTGGGATATTTTCATTTTCATATACGATACGATCGATCCATCGTTAATTACGTACACTAATTCAATTATGTTTATGTGTATGTGTGTATGCGAATAAAATAGGTACTGGCGTTCGTTGTCGAATTTGGTGGCATCGCTTCTCAATTCGATTCAGTCTATCGCTTCCCTGTTGCTCCTCCTCTTCCTCTTCATCGTCATCTTTGCTCTACTTGGGATGCAAGTCTTTGGAGGGAAATTCAATTTTGACAGTTCCGAGGATAAACCCCGACAAAACTTTGATAGCTTCTGGCAAAGTCTTCTCACCGTCTTCCAAGTATGAAAATGAAAATGAAAACATCATCCAATTACCTATACAGATTCACCTCTCCTTCATTTCCTTGTATACTTGTATTAGCCATTCCATTCCATTCCAACTTCAATCCCCGGCAAACATCCTTGTTGACACTTGAAAAACAAATTAAAGCTGTCTCCATATCACATAACATAATGAAAGAATAGAACGGAACGGAACTCCTATGATTTACCCAATATCCTTGATCCTTGCCCACACAACACAATACAACAGAACAGAACAGTGTCTGGATTTATTGTCTGCGTTTGTTTGTGTGCGTGTGTGTGTCCCTATAGATTTTGACGGGTGAGGACTGGAATGAAGTAATGTACACGGGGATTCGAGCGTATGGTGGAGTTGCATCCATTGGAATCCTCGCCTGCATTTATTTTATCATTCTCTTCATTTGCGGCAACTGTGAGAACCCCATCATTTTATTTTTTTTACCCCATCATGTATACATAGACATTACTCAACAAGTTTTTAATTGTCAACCCTCTAAAATCCACTAAAATACTGTATGTAAAAATACTTGGCGTATACTTATGTTCTCATTCCACAGACATTCTGTTGAACGTGTTCTTGGCCATTGCGGTGGACAATCTGGCAGATGCAGAGTCCCTCACAGCCATTGAGAAGGAAGATGAAGAGCCTGAAGTAAGGATCCCATTATATTCATCCCATCATATTCATAACGATTAAAAGCTAAAAACTCATTATCTCCATGACGTTGACATCATTAATTCGAATTATGTATTGAGTTGCACATGGACTTTCCCATTGACATTGACATTGACATCATGGAGAACGCTCACATTAAATGATGGATTTGTGTTAATTCCATAGGGGGAGGGGGAGGAGTTGGAGGGGAAGGAGGGGATCGGTGGGGAGCTGGATGAGGAGGGTGAAGATGAGGAGGAAATCGAGGATGAATATCAAAACACGGATGACGTGTGAGTTTCCTCTCTTTCTTTTCTTTATATATAGTTACGGCTTTCACTCAAAGTCCAAATCTGAGTCAGTCAGAATCAGTCAAACACACACGTACATACAAATCGAAATCTGGACTCTCAAGTGTTAGCAACATGTTGCTTCAAATCGTCTCATTTCAATCGTATTCTATGGCGTCGCATACATACGTACTTTTATTTTTATCCAAGGAAATTGATTTTTTTTTTTTGCGTAACGTAATGAGTTGAGGGAAACCAGAAATCAGATAGGATCTTTTTTCCCTTTATATTTTCCCTTTACATAAAATCCAATAGAAAGGGAATATTGTGTAATTCAATTCAAAAGGAAATGTGTGTGGAAATGGAGAGCTTTAAATATTCCCTTTGTATACTGGAGAATCGTGAGAGTTGAGAGTTGAGAATTGAGAATTGAGAGCTCGTTTGTTTGTGATTGTGTGATTTTGATTATGATTTACCACTTGAAATCACGCACTCACAATTCCCAAGCAAACAGAGACTGATTTGATTATTTTGAATTGGAATTTAAATGAGATGTTCTTCCTTCTTCTTCGTATTCGTATATATTGCAGACGGGAGAGTGAAGAGTTGGAGGATGGAACTGCGTATGAAATCGAAGCGGATGCATATGAAGGGAGCAAAGACACTCCAGGTAAACATTGATAAATTCCCCCCTCCCCCCCCATAAAATCTAAATATATATCTGTATATAAGTAATTTTGTAGTACATGTACATTTCATTTGTGTATGATCTCCAGTTCCTCTTCCTTTTCCTTTTCGTTTGTATTCTGGCCAATGAAAGGGAATTGAAACTGCACGAATCGAATATCAAATGTCAAAAGTCAAAACTATATATATATCGTCTGTTAAGTTCACAAACGAACTATGACGATTTTCCTTGATTTGCGGAAATGCGACGACTGCGTCCGTCTTTGTGGGTAAAATTGTGAAAAAATTCAGGGTGACAGAAAAGGTCATGGCCGACAATAATGTTGAAGGACCCAAAGCTCCATCTTGAGCCATTTGACCTTTGGAGCAGCTCAACGAAATTAAGGAAAATAATTATAGTTCCTTTGTGAACTTAACAGACGATATGTAAAAAAATGGAGATTTTAAGGAGAGAGAGAAAGAAAGTTAATTAAAACTTTGGTGTGGATTTCCTTCTTTGTAATTGACATATCGTTTTCCAATTCATATATTTCCTGTTATAGTAATTGGAGTAATTGTGTAATTGTGATTGTGATTGTGATTGAAATGTGAAATTTTGCAGAGGAGGAGGAATTGGATTTGGAATTTGAGGAGGATGAAATGAAGCCGAGTGCTCGACCCAGAAGAATGTCTGAAGCCCCCATGAAAAACAAGCCACTTCCAAAAGCCTCCAGTTTCTTCATTTTCTCCTATACAAATAGGTAAAATAAAAATCTCCTCCATTTTGTTTTATGTTTTGTTTTATCCATGTGGATTTTGTGATTTGTTTTGTTGGACAATTGTTGATCATGTGTGTCTTATTTTCTTTGTGATGATGTGTATATTGTATATATGTATAGAATCCGAGTTTTCTGTTACTGGCTCATCAATCATAGTATTTTTGGGAATGTCATTCTGGTGTGTATTCTCATTTCATCTGCCATGTTGGCCGCGGAAGATCCTCTCTATGAAAAATCCGAAAGAAATATCGTAAGTTCACACATATCGTATTTCCATATTTATTTATTCCCCTTGAAAACAAAAATGAAAAAACATTTTTTTTACTTACCTACATATCAAATTTCAAATGGCAAACTCCAATTTTGTTTTTTTTGCTCTGTATTTATCTATAGATTTTAAACAAGTTTGACATTTTCTTCACGACCGTCTTCACGATTGAGATTTGTCTCAAAATGATTGCCTTTGGTTTCATTCTACACAAGGGAGCATTCTGTCGCTCTGCTTTCAATTTACTTGATCTCCTCGTCGTCTGCGTCTCCCTCATTTCATTTTTCTTCAGGTGAGAGACACAAAATTAAATTTAACATCCACACAGGATGTTGAATTTCCTTACAAAAGATCGATTTTCCATACAAAAAACATAATATCGTATATTACAAGAATATTCGTAAAATATATATATGAAAGTGAAAGTGAAAGTTGAATTTACATTTGAATTGTATATATAGAGAGATTTTTTTGCATGGTTCACACGAGAGATTTTGTGGACGGAGGATGATGATAAAACAAAAAAAAAATTAAATAGCTAACGATAAAACAAAATAAAAGAGTGAGAGTTTTTTGATCATGATCCCAAAAATAATAACGATTTTTGAGTAGACGGTAGAGGATCGAATCGCTTGAAATACCCAGGTCAAAGGTAAATAAACGTATTGTTGACATGAGTCAAAAAAAAAATTATGAGCTTGTGAGTTTCCATTTCTATATATTTTTTACAGTTTTCAGTTTGAATATATATAAATCTATAATTTATTTTTTAACGTTTCTCTTTGAACTTTGAACTTTTGAATTTTAAATTCGATAATTCTAAGGACGACTCGGTATAGAAAACAAAATGTGAGCATTTGAGAGTCGTTCTCGTTTGTTGGTTTCGGTTTTCGGTTTTCGGTTTTAGATTTCGTGTGTGTTTTGATTTTGAATATTTTGATATTTTTAAATTTCTTGTCCGTTGTCATCGTCGCGTCGTCGTCATCATTCGTCATCATCGTCGTCGTTCATCGTCGTCACATTGCCGCCGCCGTGTGTTTTGGTCTGATGTTTACACTCGGTTTTTGTTCCTTCTTCCTGTGTCTCTTTGTTCCCACACACTGTCGTTTTGGTTTTTGGGTTTTTTTTTTGGTTTTTTTTCTAGAAGTTTCATTGAGCTTCTCTTTGAGTCGTGTCTAGGCGGTGCACTACGAAAGAATTCAAAATCATGTCAATCTTTCGTCACTTCCCGCTGTCCAAATTTGTAAGCCCACACAACCATGTTATTTTTTCTTCGTTTTTTTTTTAAATGTCCACAACCAAACAAACTGTCGAATTCTCTCTGTTTAAAAAGTTTCTATTGTGGGAGAATTCACAATTTACATTTAAGCACCAAAGAAATTGTTTAATTTTTTTCACAAATAAACAACAACAAGAACAGTCACATTTGTCGTATCCAACATCGTCTGTTAAGTTCACAGACGAACTATAACGATTTTCCTTAATTTGCAAAAATGCGACGACTGCGTCCGTCTTTGTGGGTCAAATTGTGAAAAAATTCAGGGTGACAGAAACGGTCATGGCCGACAATAATGTCGCAGGACCCACAGCTCCATCTTCAGCCGTTTGACCTTTGCAGCAGGTCAACGAAATTAAGGAAAATAATATTATAGTTCATTTGTGAACTTAACAGACGATATATCATTTAGAAAGCTATCAGTGTCTCGCTGTTTATATTTTTTTAAATGGTCATCGTGCAATTAACTTTTCTTCATCTATATATGTCTCTCTCTCTCTCCCTGTCGCAATGACCCCAAGTTGTCACCTTTAATGTTCAATACTGTTGCGAGTTCCATATCTGAATTCATCCCATGACGAATAAGATAAGGGAGAAAAGTTGTACGAGAAAAGTGAAGTGAAAGCAAAATAACTGAAAAGAAGTGCGGCGAGAACGAAAGTGAAAAAAAAAACATTTGACTTGAATTGTCAAAAGACGAAAGAGAATGTGTGGAAGACAAAAACACTCGCCAAGATGTCAATTTCTCAATTGTCAAAAAAGTCTAGATGAAGAATCATTGATTTTTTCTTATATTTTTGCATGTCATTTTCATCTCTGCCCATTTTGTTCCCTTCTATATATTTTATATTTTCATTTGCATTTGTGTGTGCTTCAATTTTTGTATGCAAAAATAGTTTCCCTTTGACCTTTGACACACAAAAAACTACGATATACATTTTGCAAACAAAAAAACATTTGTCTTTGTGTATTTGTGTGTATGTGTGATTTTTTTCATTTGATTTTATTGAGTGTTGAGTGAAACCAAAAATTGAATGCTCGCAAAAATTGCTTGGAAACTCGAAAGCGTATAGTGAATTAGGTTTTTTTTTTGAAAGCACAGAGTAAAACGCTATAACAAAAATTATTAATGTGTAACAAAACTAGGCTACTTTTTTTTACACTGTGGAGTTGTGAGTTTTTGATTGATTGACTAATCGTAAAATTTCTTACATTAGAAAAGTGAATGCGGATATGTGTGTGTGAAGTGTGAACAGTAAACAGACTCCACACACGTTGATTTTGATATATATATATATTCCAAAACAAAAACAAAAACAAATTGGAAATGTCCAATGAAATGTCAAATGTCCCATGTTGTACTTACTTCCATTCATTCTAAATGACATATGTACAAAAAAAAACTGATTTAGTTCTGGAGCCATCTCTGTGGTCAAGATCCTCCGAGTTCTTCGGGTTCTCCGGCCACTTCGTGCCATCAACCGTGCCAAAGGCTTAAAAGTAAACACCACATTTTTTCACCATTCCTCCTCAATCCCCATATAATTCCTTGTTTTTTTCCCTTGTGTGGATTTGGGTATTTTCTATCTGTATATATTTTTTCGGTATGAGATGATGCATTTTCAATGTGGATATTCTATTTATATCGTGTATATAGCATGTGGTTCAATGTGTCATCGTGGCAGTGAAGACGATCGGGAATATCGTACTCGTGACGTGTCTTCTTCAATTCATGTTTGCTGTCATTGGAGTTCAACTATTCAAAGTGAGTTTTTTTTGTTTTTTTTTTCGAACTTGATTGATTGATGAGACGAGCGACGGTTTTTATGTATGGAATTCGGAATTTATTCTTATTTATTGTTCCTCTTCCCCTGGATATTCTATATATGTATGAAATTGTCAATGTGTTTTCCGTGTAGGGGAAAATGCATTTCTGCAACGACCCATCGAAATTGACAGCTGATGAATGCCAGTAAGTTGTTTTCCATGTTCACGTATAATAAGCTTCTGTTGTATATATGTCCATTTCCATGTACGATACTTTCAATTTCAATGATATGATATAATATGGTGTGTTTGTGTTTGTGTGTATAGGGGATATTTCATCACGTACAAATATGGGGATGTCTACCGTCCAGTGGCAGAGAATCGGGAATTCAATAATAATAAATTTAATTTTGATACTGTGGGCAAAGCCATGCTCACGCTATTTGCTGTCTCCACATTTGAAGGATGGCCACAGTGAGATATTTAATTCATTGATAGATACATATTACATCGTTATTACCGTATATACCAGAAATAGAACCCCCGGGGTTTTAAATTTACACAGAGCCCTCGGGGTTGTATTAGAGGCAAATTAAAATCTATGATTTTCAGTACAATTCAATTGAGAGGATGCCATTGAAAGCATGGGGGTTCTATTTGCAATTTCTCTACAACCCCCGGTGTTCTATAAGAGGCGGGGGGTTGTATAACAGTCCCGGGGTTCTATTTAGGTATATACGGTATGTATTATTATTATGTTATGTGGATTAATAATTTGAATTTTTCGGTGATGTGATGATGAAAATCTATAGAATGTTGTACTTGTCGATTGACTCGCATGCGGAGGAGGAAGGGCCCAAACATAATTTTCGTCCCTTCGTGGCCGTCTACTACATCATTTATATTATCATCATTGCTTTTTTCATGGTCAATATCTTTGTGGGTTTCGTCATTGTCACCTTTCAAAATGAGGGGGAACAAGAGTACAAAAATTGCGAGCTGGATAAAAATCAGGTTCAATTCCCACACACCTGCTTTTTGTTGTTCTTTTGTTGATGGGCTTGATGCGTTTTGATTCCAATTTTTTTCTATAGCATTTTCTAACGTTTGATGCGTGTGTATATATATACAGAGGAATTGTATAGAATTTGCATTGAAGGCCAAGCCGGTTCGTCGGTACATTCCCAAGAATCGTCTTCAATACAAAGTGTGGTGGCTCGTCACTTCCCAGCCATTTGAATATGTCATTTTCGTCCTCATCCTCATCAACACGATCACACTCGCCATGAAATTTCATAAACAACCGGATTTATATACAAAAGCATTGGATATCATGAATATGATCTTCACAGCTGTTTTCGCTCTGGAATTCGTACTCAAATTGGCTGCTTTTCGATTCAAGGTCTCCATTTTTTAACATATATCGTCTGTTAAGTTCACAAACGAACTATAACGATTTTCCTTAATTTGAGGAAATGTTACTACTGCGTCCGTCTTTGTGGGTAAAATTCTGAAAAAATTCAGGGTGACAGAAAAGGTAGACAATAATGTCTAAGGACCCAAAGCTCCATCTTGAGCCCTTTGACCTTTGGAGCAGGTCAATGAAATTAAGGAAAATAATTATAGTTCGTTTGTGAACTTAACAGACGATATACTGAAATGTATCCGTATTTCCTCGTTCATTGTTCATTGTCGTTAATGGTTATTCAGTTTGTTTCTTCACAATATATGTGTGTCGTCTTTGAAAATGAATGTATTTTTTTCTTTTCTATTTTCCTATATATAGAATTATTTTGGGGATGCGTGGAATGTCTTTGATTTCATTATTGTTCTCGGGAGTTTTATTGACATTGTCTACTCGGAAGTGAATCCATCAGGAAAGAATTTGATTTCCATCAATTTCTTCCGACTCTTCCGTGTGATGCGATTGGTGAAATTGTTGAGTCGAGGGGAGGGAATTCGAACTCTCCTCTGGACTTTTGTCAAATCCTTCCAAGCGCTCCCCTACGTTGCTCTCCTCATCGTCATGCTTTTCTTCATATATGCTGTGATTGGGATGCAAGTTTTTGGGAAGATCAAATTGGACAGTGACACGGAGATTCATCGCAATAATAATTTCCAAACTTTCCCTCAAGCCGTTCTCGTTCTCTTCCGCTCGGCAACTGGTTCGTCGTCTTCAGTATTCTATTATTATCTGTACTCATATCGTATAAATACCGTAAAACTTGAATTAAAAGCCTACTCCAGATTACAAACCTACCTCAATTATTAACCTAGTTTTTTCGTTGGTTTTACTTAGTGTAAGCCATTTACCGTATATAATCGCTATCGAGTTATTGTCCTTGGTTTTTGGACAATTTCAAGAATTGTAGACACTATACTTATAGCCTATAGGCTTTTAATTCAAGTTTTACGGTACTTGGGAATTCAGGGATTACTGTTAAATTGTGGATTTAATCAATGTGATTTGATTGTGTTTTGTCCTCTGATATTCTTTTGACACACTTTTGACTAATAAAAATGTGTAGGGGAGGCGTGGCAGGAGATCATGATGTCTTGTCTGTCCAAACCGGAAGTGGAGTGTGAGGAAGTTGTGAATGAGGAGGGAGTGACCATCTCCCCATCCCCATCCCCAATCGTCGTCAATGTAACCGCTGGACCCTCGTCCAGTTGTGGAAATGATTTTGCTTTCCCATATTTCATCTCTTTCTACGTCCTCTGCTCATTTCTTGTATGTTGTTTAACTAAAATTATTATCCTTATTTACGAATTGCTAATTGCGAAAATCAATTTACATATTTATTCAATTGAAAAATTGTTTAATTTTTTTGACGTGACTAATTAATTTTTGTGAATATTTTATTTTTTTCTTCAACACACACACACAGATTATAAATTTATTTGTGGCGGTCATCATGGACAATTTTGATTATTTGACTCGTGATTGGTCCATTTTGGGTCCACATCATTTGGATGAATTTATACGATTATGGTCGGAATATGATCCGGATGCCAAAGGGAGGATTAAACATTTGGATGTGGTCACTTTACTCCGGAAAATCTCACCGCCGTTGGGATTTGGGAAATTGTGCCCGCACAGAGTCGCTTGCAAGGTCCGTTTTTTCTCATCCATCTCATTCCTATCCGAATCAGTGAAATGGATTTAATTTGTATTCTGTTTTGTTATTGGGGATGTTTGGTTGTTTTTTTTGTATGGACACGCAGAGATTGGTGTCGATGAATATGCCGTTGAATAGTGATGGGACGGTGATGTTCAATGCCACCCTTTTTGCCGTTGTCCGAACTTCCCTTCGGATCAAAACTGAAGGGAATATTGATGAGGCAAATGCAGAGCTCCGAGCAGTCATCAAAAAGATTTGGAAGAGGACCAATCCAACACTTTTAAATCAAGTCGTCCCACCACCCGGAAGTAAAACCATCACCAGCCACCACAATAATGTATAAATTAAGGGGAATTTTCAATGAATTCTCATTTGTTTTCTCTTTCCTTGGATTTTTGTGGATAAATAGTTGATGATGAAGTGACTGTGGGGAAATTCTACGCCACCTTCTTGATTCAAGACTATTTCCGTCGGTTCAAAAAACGGAAGGAACAACTCATGAAAGAGCAAGGCGACAAGGAAACCCAAAACACCGTCACTCTTCAGGTTTTACATCTCCCCTATCATTTTTTTGAAAGGACATTTCAAATTTCCCTTTGGTGAACGATCCTTAATTCAAATTTTCTCTCTCTCTCTCTCTCTCTGATTTTTTGTTGGGATAATATGTTCAGGCTGGCTTGCGGACGTTACACGATGCTGGCCCCGAACTCAAGCGAACCATTTCAGGGAATTTGGAGGAGCTCATCAATGATGATCCGGAACCCATGCATCGCGTACGCAACCCTTGTTTTTTTTGTGTGTGTAGTCATTTGAACTCTCATCTTGGCTTAATTAATAAGCAAAAATTACACAAGAGGTTCAAATAGGATTTGAATAATATGGAATTTTGATTTGTGATTGGGATTGGGATTGTGTAGAGGAATCATTCGTTATTTGGAAGCATGTGGTCGTCGATGCGGAGGCGAAATGGTCCATTCCCAAGAACAACTTCTGTCCAGGACACTTCTCCCAGAGTAAAAAAAATAAAAACAAAGCTCACTATATGTACATAATTTTAATCCTTCGTCAATAATCCATTCGCCAATTCACTTTCTCCATTGCATTTTCAATCAACTTTGTTTTTCATCTATTAATTATCATTATAGGGGGCGGGTGTTCGAGGGGGAGGAGCGAATCACATGTCCCCACAAAAACTCAACAACATTTTTATCAACGAACGGTAACAAAATCCCGCAGTTTTGTTCTCAAATCTCTCTCTTTCTCTCTCTTTCTCGTATGACATTGAAGTGAAATTGTACATGTATACATAATTGAATGTGAAAAGGGGGACAAGGAATGAGGATGGGGATGAGATCCCGATGCGTCCACTCCGTCTCCCTCACACCGTCAGTTTCTCAAGCCCACTCGCCCGGGGTCTGTCCGAGTAAGTCCAAATCCAAATTCAATCCAATATCTTACAAATCATTATCCTTTTGTAACATTCCCATTTCTATTTACTATTTACTATTTCTATATATTTGTACATGTAATTAAACCACAGTTGAATGTTGAGATGTATAGTTGTTGAGATTCTTATATTTTGTATTGAGTAGGCAGATTTATTCGTCATAGATTTGTTTGAGATATGTGTTTTTGAGAGATGAAAGAAATGTATATATAGATTTTCAATGAAAATCTGATCTTGATCGTGATCGTGATCGTATTTAACAAAAATACATATGAACAGGAAAAAAAATCCCATATATATATATATTTACCTATGTGGTATTGGTATGGATGAATGTAGGAAAGGGGGCAAGGAAGGGATGCAGGACAGGGGTAAGGACCGCCTCATATTATACAAATTACAAAACAAATAACAATTATCCGCTATATCTAACCTCGTTAGTTCATTAGCTACACGTTACATATATACAAACTGCAAAAACTACAGCCATAATAATTCCGCAATAGCATTACTTATATCGTCTGTTAAGTTCAAAAAAGGACGATAATCATTTGGCCCCGGAGGGTGAATACACATTGTGTACATACGCATATGATGCGTCGGGGGCCCAACGATTATCGACCTTTTTTTAACTTAACAGACGATATATAGTTCTCCAGCATTCGAACTTGGCTATTAAAAAAGTGTGTTGGTAGATACATATATTTAGCTTACAATTAGCTTAGCTTTTTCCGCAGCATTTCCATAAATACATATGTATAGAATATAGAACATTGATTAGTATTAGTATTAACTAACAGAATAAACAGAGCAATCTCAGATCTAACGCACATTTAATTGATCAATGCTATACTGATTACCAGATTGTAATTGTTGTAAGTAAGATATTGTACACTACTTTCTAACATTCCTTTTGACGCATTTACATCGTAGACAACAGAGTGAGAGTAGGAGAAAACAACAACCCATTTCTGATTTAGGTTTCTAGTTTTTGTTGTAATATCGTATAGACAATTCTCAATTTCCATTTCGTGTGAGTGTGTGGTGAACTCTGCCGTCTGTAGTATTTAGTATTTAGTATTTACAGTGTGTTTCAATGTGATTAATTGTAATGTAATTGTAATTGTAATTATAATGGCTTGTGTCGTTGTCAATGGTCGATTGTGAATGGTCGGTACGACTACTACTACTTGTTGTTGGTGGGTGATGCAGTTGGGACCAAGTGAGTATGGAGTCGATGGAGTGTGACTGTGACCGTGACCGTGCCCGTTCCATGGACGACTATTATGATGATGATCAGAAGGGACGATCAGGGACCACAACGAACACGGATTTTTGTAACTCTTCATCCATTGCTGGAGCTCTACATTCTACAAATATTCAAGCTCTTGCTTTAGCTGGATTTGGATTTACTAACATTCTGGACATTTCTCATCATCATCCGCATTCACATCCATATCCACTTCAACGACAATGTCAACGTCAACGTCCACAACATCAACGTCAACGTCAAGGGCCTTCGACTATAACGCAAAGTGCCAGTGTAGATCACCTACTAACCCCTCATAAACGAGGTTCACTCCATCTTTTTCACTTAGTCTTTTTCATTTAATTACTATTCAAATTAACATCCACTCTAATCTCTCTTTCTCTCTTTCTTCTACATTTGAATTTGAATGCTTTCCTAATTCTCTCTCTATCCCGTATCAAACTTTGCTTTGTTGTTTTACTCTTTGAAGCTGTGTGTACGTGTTTTGAATGTGTGACGTGACAGTGAGTTTTTTTGTATTGTGTGGTTCAAGAAGGCGGAGATTTGATAAGGGATTTGTGTATATATATATAATTTCTTAGTGATGTATAATGGCGGGCTTCGTGAGGAGTCCAATGGGATTATGAATGACAACAATAAGACTCTTTCTCTTCCGGAAGTCATTGGGTCCGCGGACAGTCTCGTCGTCCGCGTAAGTTCTCATTCATTCTAGGGTACAAGTTGTTTTCCTTTCGGTTTCTTTTTTATATATATGTATATGTATATCGTTTTCTGTACTGTTTGCTGCTGTCAGGTATTGGCTCAGCAAGGGCTGGAGAAATATTGTCAGGATCCAGAGTTTGTACGTTACACATCGAAGGAGATGCAAGAAGCACTGGATATGACGAGAGAGGAAATGGATCGAGCGGCTCATCGTCTCCTCATGCAAGAACAACGAGGCTCACCAATTTCCTTCCCACAAGTTTTACCTTCCGGGAATCATCCCCATCAATATCCATATCATCAGTCCTCCGAGTACTTACAACAATCTCAACCTCAACCGTACCAACACCAGCAGAACCAAAATCAAAACCAAAACCAAAACCAAAATCAGCATCCACGATTACAACAACAACAACAAGAACTACAACAATCCGGTGAGGATTTTGATAGTCATCGTGGACTTGAGGAGGATTTTGATGATGGAGATGAGGATGAGGAATATGAAGAAGATCAAGAGGAGGATCAAGATGGCTATGAATTCTCGGATGAGAATGAACAACCCTGACATTTACATTTACATTTTACATTCACATGTTTTTCCTGTATAGTGTCAATTTTTGGTAAATGTCATTCACAAAGAGATTCAAAGAGTGTGTCCAGTGTCAGGGGATTTATCTCGTCTTTGTCTTTTATTATTGATTGATTGATTGATTGATTGTCCGATTGTCCCTCTGATTCTGACTCTGACTCTGACTCTGTCAAGTCTTCAACGATTCCAATTTGTTGTCCAAGTCCCAATTTATATGGAATGGTAAATGTGCAGCGTGTGGATTTGAATGAAAAAACATAATATATATGACGAGATTCTCAAGTCATTTTGTCATTTCGTCATTTTGTATATATATAAATAATATATTTAAGGTATATTCCAAAAAAATAAATAAACAAATTGATAGGTTTTTTTTTGTAAATAACTCGAGACTCATCATGATGGTCCAGAGTTTAATAATATATATTTCCTGGAGAAATTTTCAATTACCTCTTCAGTCAGTCGAGAGAAAGATGATGTGAGAATATATACATATGAGAGAGTGAGACATTTTTTGACATAATAATAATAATTATTATTATTAAATAATATATAGTTTCTCCCGAGTTATTATTGTGGTGCTAATCAACAATTTAGTGTCTTGTCAGTCTCTTTCTCTCTCTCTCGCTCTCTCTCTCCTCAATTCGTTAATGTACATATACTAATGTTAAATGTTATAATAGAGAAAGAGAAAGAGGATGTGAAGATGAAATGTAAAATACTAAAAATACGTAATACAGATATAGAAATAATAGAATTATTTTGTAATGTACGACACGGGGGTTTTTTGGATTTTGAGAGAGAAAGAGAGAAAACCTTCAGATATTTATAGCACAGGATTTTGTCATAATTACTAATTCTGTAATTAAAAATTACAATATGATGTGCCAATATTCCCATATGAAGGCACCTTCTTCATATATATTTAAGATTAATTACACATATTACACATATTACGACAAAAAGTCCTTTGTATTTAATTGTACTTAACAACTGCTGTCTTTTGTACATATAATATATAAATATTTATGCAATCATGGACAGTTTATTTTCAAACAAAAATTTAGAACTTAGAGAAACGAGTTATTCTTCTTGAAGGAGTTGATTGAGGACGGCTTTTTGCTAATACTTAGTTAAATTAGTTAAATAAAAATAGTGGTGCTTTGCTATAGGGAAAAAGAATAAAGAGAAAGAGAAAGTCAGTTTGTGTACAAGTTTTTGTAGATGTGGTTGAGCCATAATAAAATGAATGGTCATACTACTCGACAATCGAATATGGAATTGAATGTAATTTACAATGGGAAGTTCAAGTTAGGATTTAGTAAAGCCCTTGTATAATCATTAATAATGATTCATTATTATTATTTAGTTAATTATTGCTCCGGCGTCTCCTTTGTCAATCAAATCAATTTTCAATGAGAAAAAAAACACGAGGGATTTATTTGTGTGATTCGCTCTTGAGAATTGTAACAATAATAATGATTGTATATAAGATTTGAATTTGTTTCTCCTGTCGAATTTTTGTTTTTTCACACGGTTGTTGAAAACTATTATTATATGATTTATGATTTTAATAAATATTTATATATATATATATATATATTTAATATTTATAAAAAGGAAATACATGTAGTTTCTTGTGATTGTGATGTCATTTCATATTTGCTGGTCAACATCACATAATAATAATAATAATAAGTAATATTTATAGTAATATTTATAGTAATAACATTGACAATTCAAATGCAAATGTGTAAATATACTAAAGAAAGAAGGATTGATTTATAATATTAATTGTCATTTATCTCAGTCCTTGTATTATACAAGTTGTATATGTAGTTTAAATGTTTTCCCTTAGTTTACTTCCAACATATTGTTAATATTATTATCATAAGAGTAATAATTATTATTATTATGATTTCGTTAAATTCCTTATTCTCTATATTATGATGAGTAAAATCGTGCTTTTTTTATATGTTCTCGTTCATAGATGAAATATGAACTCTGCTGCTCATTAAATGAAATAAGGGGTCAAAACGGATTATGATTTTGACCTTTGGTAAAAAAAAAATGTAAATTATTATTGAGAGAATGTCATCGCGGATGGACATGGAGAAATAAAGACAGTTGAAAAAAAAATCTGATGACGATGTGCTTTTTTTTTTGTTAGGAATTCTCATACATCGAGTAGATATTTTAATCGTCTAAAAGATCTGTTTTTTTTTGACAAAGAAACGAAAATCTATATAATATAATTTGTAATTTATATCGTACATATTCAATATTTAGCTAGAATATATTATATTATTATGAAGTATATCCTTATCGATAGTTTTTTTAGCTAGTGTAAAGTACGTAATAATGTATAATGTATAATATATATAGATATTTATTAATTTACTTCATATATATAGTTTTGTATGTATGTAGAGATGGCTACAATAACAATAATAATAATTATTATTATACTTCCATCTTAATTAAATACCGTAGTTGTAGTATAGTAATAGTAATAATAATAATAATGTATTGTACAATGATGCCGGTTTTTCTTTTCCCACATGGGTTTATATCTTAAGAGAGTGATATTTTATTCTTATGTAAGTAACTCACATAATAATAATAATTATTATTATTATTATAGATTTAATAACTTAATTATTCAACACTAACCTTTAACCTTACATTTGGTAGATTCCTAAGTACATTTTATTTTTTTGATTGGTGTGTATATGGTCGTAATTATTATTATTATTTTAAGGTAAGTAAAACCCTCCTTCTCTAAATTCAATTTAAATAATTAATTTCTGCACTCTATACACGCACAAACACAATCATTCACTCATTTTTTTCTGTTATGATTTCCCTTCCCTTCTCTTTGGTTTCCCTCTTTTGTAACTCTTTTTACAATTTAAATAATCGTATTATTTTTTATAATTACTGTGTTTCCCATATTGTGAATTTAATTATTTTCTTTGCGTATATTATACCTATAGAAATTAATTGTTGCGCATATACGTTGCAAAATCGCAAAATCAAAAGGATATTAAACTTAAAACTCCTTGATGTTTTGCATCATTCGCTTTTCGCTTCCTTCCAATGTTTAACAGTTACATATTTAATTCAAGTAAATTATTAATGAGAGTCTCAATTTATATATATTTCCCAATTGACCAGAATGTCTCACTGTATTTTTATATTGTGGAGTAGCATATTTAATTGATATGTATCATAGCGTATTTTTTTCCAAACAAGACATTTTCCCCCTCTCTCATTAATTAAATACCTCGTCTCAAATTCTGTTAATGTTAATATTCCTTTCTCCACAACTTTCTCTCACATTTGAGCTCAATTAAAAGAGTCCTCAAGGAATTTCAATAACAATAAGTACGATATAATAATAATTTGAACAACAATAATTTTTGTGGGGTTTTACAAATTAATAATCTAATCTACATACAATGGACTGTACCTTCTACAATGATAGTTAATTATGAATATTTAAGTCCCAGTTTAATTTTTTTAATTTCCAAACACACACAATTCATACACAAGTCGGTAGAAAATATGACTAAGTTACATGTCATATGTATATTATGAGGATAATGTGATGAGGAATATAAGGAGCAAGTAGAAAAAACACAAGAGGAACCCATAAACATTTTTTTTATAAGTACATTTGTGTATATAAGTACTTTACGAATACAAATGTGACTAAAAAAGATAGATATTGATATTACATATTTATTGCAAGGTCAAAGGTCAAGAGGTTCTTACACACTTTATTCTTCTTCTTCTCCTCCTTTTCCTCTCGTCATACGTTTTTGGTTTCAGAATATGTGAGTGTGTGTTTATTTGAGAGAGATCCCTATATTTCACATTACATATCCATATATCGAAAAAGGTTTAATGGTTTGAGCGGGGGTAAAAAACTCATTTCCTGTGTGGAAGGAGAAAGTCTACAGGTGAAAGTTAAGGTTTTAAACAGCAGGATATATACAGTTTCCAAAAATTGGGATATTTTTACTTCATTTTAAGTAGAGCACATTTTCACTTGAATCTTGTGTGTACATGTAAATTTCCAATCATGTGTTTTGTGTTTAGGTAAGAAAAGGACGTCGATTGAAGTTTTTTTTCCATCTTTGTGTGTATATTATATATATATATATATATAGGTAAACTGTAGATTAGTAAATAGCATTAAAAAATATGTGTATCATTAATCATATATCTTTTTAGTAATTAGAACTAGTTAACCACCCTACATTTTCATTTTGTAACAACGATTTAAATTAATATCTTTTATATTTGGTGTAAATATATTTCTATAGTTTGTAACGTGCAAAATCCAGAGAGTCTATTCAAATATTCATGTTAATCAGGATTTCATTTGTCTATATATGGAGGAAAATACATGTGGGGAAAAGTCAATGGTCAAAAAAATGTATTGTATCTTCACACTTGATTATCACACTATATAAGTAGACTAGATTTTAATTATGTGTGAGTAATTTAAAGTTTTTTGATTAATTTAACTGCTCTCCATCTCGTCATGCACACATATAATTTTTGGGCTCCTTTTTTCTTTGAAAAATGACAAAAATACTGTAACGATTATGATTTTGACTTTCTTTCTCCAGCTTTAAATTCTTTGACTGCTTTTACTAATTTGAAATACACAAGAAGAATTAAGTCAAATATATATATGTGTTGGAAAC
The DNA here is from genome assembly GCA_034699125.1 of Gisinianus flammeolus. Taxonomy (NCBI): domain Eukaryota; kingdom Metazoa; phylum Arthropoda; class Collembola; order Symphypleona; family Katiannidae; genus Gisinianus; species Gisinianus flammeolus. The sequence goes on along the minus strand of JAIUND010001378.1, from coordinate 13,537 downwards.
TTGGAATTGACATAATTTGCATAATATAATTTGGTGTAATTTTTATCTACTCCATTATATTGTAAAGGACATCGCACGCTTTATATGGGAAACTGGCTTTCTATGGGATTTGGCTCAAAATTGGTAGGGACATAGTCTAGAGGTAGGGGAACAACATTTCTATTACGACTTTTCTGGGGATTGCTCCTGGTGACCTCTACAGGTCACGAAAGGTCACAAAATCAAGTTAGTCCTACAGCATTGTGTGACCTGCCAAAATTTCAGGAATTTTATACTGATCATTTTTCATAAAAGGACCAACATTGTATCTTTAACCGTTTGACCTCTTATACCCAAAAAACCGAAATTAAAGGTCAAAAATTAAAGTTTGACCGATTTCGTCGACATTAGGCTCATTCGACGTGGAATGACGAGCTAAACAATAATTACCACGGGGTCAATTCTATAGGAATTATAAATTGACCTCTTATACCCGAAAAACCGAAATTAATGGTCAAAAATCAAAGTGATTCAAAGTGTTTCGCAAAATAGCCAAACATACTCCGAACTACATGCTGATCAACGTTTGTTACGCGACTTGACCACATTTGTCATTCCTTTGACCTCTTGATCCCCCAAAAAGGGCAAAAAATGTTAAATATCAAAGTTTTTCAAATTGTTTCAATTTTTTCCCTGACACACTTTTTGTTTTTTGTAGTACAATACTAGACAAACGTAAAACGTTACAGTAATAATATGTTAAGGTTATAGTTAAAGATGTTAGGTTAGGATGACAGTTTACGGTATTAGGTTAAGATTATAGTTTAAGGTAAATACGAGCACTCTGGGGTTAAACAGTCAAAGATGTCAAGTCCCTTCGGTAACTATTGTTCGGCTTATGATTCCACGTCGAATGAGCCTAATATCGATGAAATCGGTCAAACTTTAATTTTTGACCTTTAATTTCGGTTTTTCGGGTATAAGAGGTCAAACGGTTAAAGGTGCAATGTTGGTCCTTTTATGAAAAATGATCAGTATAAAATTCCTGAAATTTTGGCAGGTCACACAATGCTGTAGGACTAACTTGATTTTGTGACCTTTCGTGACCTGTAGAGGTCACCAGGAGCAATCCCCAGAAAAGTGGTAATAGAAATGTTGTTCCCCTACCTCTAGACTACCTCCCTACCAATTTTGAGCCAAATCCCATAGAAAGCCAATTTCCCATATAAAGCGTGCGATGTCCTTTGTAAATATGTACTATTTTACTATTTTATTATGTATCTTTCGTAGTACATCATATTTCATATCCCTTATCAGTGTGTACAGTTAACTATTGTTCATTAATTAACTATTGTTATTGTTATTAATTAAATTTATTTATTGTTGTCCGTCCCGAAATTTTTTTAATTGTCATTCCTTGTAATTTGTTTCAACTTTAACTCCCCTGGAATAATTCTTTCACTTTCATTTATTAAATAATGAATAAATAAATGATTTCGGCTCAATTCCTCGCTATATATGTATAATTGTAAATTATAATATCTAAATGGATTTTGATTCTATTATAGGGAAACTAAAAGTGAAAGTAAAGAGAAAGTTGTTGGATTTCTAATATATACTTGGGGTTAAAGATGATCTATAACTATGATACTTACATTAATTATTTAGTGAGGGTATCTTTTGTTCATTTCATGACGATAATAATAGTAATAATAAAGTATTTTAACAATATTCGAGTTTAAATACGTATTTTGATGTAGTTTGAAGTACTTTCTGTTCCTATATGTATAAGTTGACATACATGCCTGCGTTTTGTTCATCTCTCTCTCTCTCGATCTATCTGTTCCGGCTAGTAAATATGTATAAATATTTAAATATCTTTGGTTTGGGTTTCATTTCATAAAATTATGGGTTAAGTAAGTAATCATTAGTTCATTAATTAATAGTACTAGTATTAATTAGCGATAAAAGTTGTGACATAATAATAAATAGTAATAATAAATAGTTATAATATATAATGAAGGTTTAAAATGTATTATCATTGTACAAGGCTATACATTCATATCATATTCATTAATATTTTATATAGATATCTTTCTCCTCTCTGACCTACTATTTTTCATTAATACAATTTTTATTCATACCATATTTCATAATTAATAATAATAAGGACTATATATCAACTTTATTATTTTCTTTCATATATGTAATAATGATAATAATAAGGATACTAATAATAGTTTTCTTAATTCTTTTCAAAGATTTCAATCTCAAAATTCCTCTCAAAATATGTGACTGACCCTTTTTTTTTGTACAATCCTTTATCATGTTTTGTTTGTTTTTGTGCACTTTCACCTAAACTTTCCCCCCATTTTCTCTCACAGTCATAAAACTCACATGGATTCGATGTCATCTCTCTCTCTAATTATGTAATTACTTTTACTGTATTTAATTTGGTAAATATTCAGTTTTCCTCGGTTTTGCTTTTTAAAACTGCGGAGTGTGTCAATTACAAATCAATTGAACAACTGAAAAACTGAAAAACTGAATTCAGAATATCATTGGAGAAAAAATGAAGAACAACAACAACACACAAAAATGAGCACAACGACCGAGAAGAAATTCTGGATATATATTTTTAACAATGGAAATTTGAAACTTGACTAGACAAAATTCACCATTTCTCAAAATATGTCTGTTTTTTTAACGACTAGACTTAATTTCCTGACTTGAATCTTCTCGGAATGATATTCAAAATATTAAAATAATTAAATAATATAAAATAATATAACACAATAAGGTATTTGAGATAGCACTTGACTAGATCGAAATAAAATTAAAATGTATGTAATACATTATTATTACTAATAACAATGAAAACAAAAGTTGATATCTCTAATCGTTGCATAGTTTAAATCCTTAAATCACAGTTACTACAGATGTATTATTAAACAAAACAAGTTATTTAGCGTAGAAAGTCTTTGTCGTATATAATTTAAAGCTAAAATTGATACACAATGGGGAATTCCACATTGTACATAGCAAAATATCTGTATGGAATCATTCCATTGGAATGTAATTATAAAAAATAATTAAATTTGACTCTAACCAAAAAACTAACTTTAAAATGACTTGAGAGTATCGATGTGGAACTTAAATTTAATTGGAATTAAAATTCATCACGTGTATTCAATTATTATTATGGAACGTTAAAATAATACCAGTTCATTTTTCCTTTGGAATATGAATTCAATTTGGATTTCCACATCCAGAGTAATAAAATTAACTTAATTATTTATAGTGTTTAAGTACGAGTTTCCATTTCCTCTCTATATTTTTGTGCACCGTTTTTTCCCTTCAATTTGACAATTTATCTACAGGTTTTTGATGCTTCTCTCAGTGGAATTCCATTTTTGAATTATAATCGTATAATTAAAATTATAGTAAATTAAAATTAAAACATATAGTTCATTAGTAATAATAATTATCATTTGACTATTCGTGTTTTGTTTGTTGATGACGAGATCTGGTTTAAAAAAGGAATGTTCTTGTTCTTTATGTGTGAGGATTCGTGAGATGGTTGTCTAATGGGTCATCACATTATTTCTATATGCGGACTTTGAACGTTTTTTCTCAGTGTTTTATGTTGAATATTGACTAGGTCAGATTCACATGATGATAATGTGGACCAGACGATTTCCGGGATCAAAATGAAAAATGGGTAAAGCTGTAATTTGTGACGATGTGGGGCGAAGATCCAGAAGCAACAACAACAACAACAGCAACGATATAGGAGACACAGGCTAAAAATTAATTGGTACTTAAATACGGATGATATTTGTAATTTTTTTGGTTTGATTTGATGACGATGAAGAGCGAAGAGGGTTTTTTTGCTTCCGTTTCCGTTGAGTTTCAGTTGACTTTTGACGAACAAGAGAATAATATATATAATTTTTTTTAGTTTTTTCCTTAGTTATTATATAGTCATTTGTGTGTTCATTATAGTTCATAGTTCCTTTGTTTTGTTTGAGATTTTTTTTGTTTGTTTGTTTGTTTGTTTACATATATAATGTATATTCGTAAGTATGTTTGATTTGTGAAGGCTACTTAAGAAAGAGAGTGATGGGTTGAGTAGAGGAGGCGGAGTTGTGTCACAAGGCTTCGGACGAGTGAAGGTGAGGAGATCCGTTGTCATTTTGTTGGCCGGAAAGGCCGGTGTGGTGAACGGTCACGACTTGTGTCAAATGAACTTGACCAATTTGTTGTTGCTGTTGTTGCTGTTGTTGTTGTTGTTGTTGTTGCTGTTGTTGTTGTTGTTGGTTGGAGGTGGTGGAGCTGACGGTTTGATTTGAAGTGTTACTCCCTGATGAATTCCCATTCGACCCAGATTGATTATTATTCCCTTTATTTGGATCATTCTCCTCTTTCCATTTGTCCATGGAGCGTCGACGAGCATTCATAAAGAAATTCCCGACTGTCGTCGGCTCAAGACCCAGCTGACGGGCGATTGTCACCTGCATCTCCTTTGACGGTCGCTTCGTTTCCTATACTCATCAACAAATCAGTCCATTTAGTCCCACATTAAATTACATATCGTATACTCATCACATTTAAATTAGATATTACATACATGTACATGTATTTTGTACCATACATCATTTGTATTTTGGATTCACTCACCTTAAAAATAGCTTGGAGTGTTCGGCGTTGCAAGTCGGTGAAAACTAAACGAGGTTTTTTGGGTGCGGGTGGATGTTCCGCTTGAGTCTGCTGTTGGTCCTCCTTCCTTTTACATGCTATATATCAATATAAACAACACAAATCATTGCAGTTTTTCATTTACATTCCCTAATTAACGATCGATACTTAAAACAAATTACAATCAAAACTCATTTGGTTCTTTTCTTTGGTTTTTTTTTGTGGGGGGGAGGGGAATCTCCGGGATTTGTATTCGTTTGATATAAAATTGGGATAAAAATTGGTCGGATTGTTGTTGGATGAGAGAATGGGAAGATTGGGGAGGACGAAGATGGAGAGTGAACGAGAGGAAGGAGGGACGGACATTGGACATTTTTTCTCCCATAAATTTGAACCATAATTAACTCACAATGTGAACCACACAAAGACACAAAGACACACACCGTCCAATCTCAATCCAAACACGGAAGGAAAAAAAACTCTCATTAAATGAGTCACATTAATTTACACCACGTGACAATCAACTCCTTGTTTTTCCAACCACAACCACCACCAAAAGACCACGATTTATTTCCCGTATATATGCATATATGTATAGGTACATCCTCGCTGAATTCAAGCAGAAGAAGGAGATGAAGAAAATACTGATATATATACATGCGTTCCCTTCCATTCGAAAGGACCAAAAAAATAGCCAGTTCATTTCTCACACATGGACAAGGACAATTTGCAATTAATCTCTCCCAGTCCAGCTCACTGAAAACTGTGAAAACGGAGGGAAAAGGAGTTAAAATACGATAAAATGTGCTATTTCCCTCTAAAGAGCTCCAATTAAACTTGATATTCTCATTGAATACAGTTCAAGTAAGTACTTCCAAGTTTGTCAATTGAATGATATGATAGGAAATATCATGTAGATTCCTAGTGGATTTGATAATCCGATCCGAGTACAAACAAGAGAGGAGAGGAGATGTATAGGAATAGGACTCGCACGTGGTAGAGGAAATGAGCGCGGGGAAAAGGAGATCAATACATAAACATTCCTGAATGTCTGTGTGTGTGAGAGAGCGAGAGAGAGAGAGAGCGAGTGCTCAATTACTAGTACTCTCATCGATTTCCAGATCAATAATTTGTGTGTGTGAGCTGAGAAGTGATGTACATACATACGGAAGAGTTGAGATGACGGGAAGAGAGAGAAGTGAGCTGAGAATCAGAATGAAAATGAAAATGTTTTCAACTTTCTCCCGGCAACTTTCTTTAATATTTCTATGAGTATGACTGGAAAGCGAGCGAATGATGGTTGAAAATCCTATTATTTACTCTCGTCCTCAAAATCCCAATTAAATTACACAGTACAAAATCCAAAGTACAATGGGGAAACTGAATTCGACTAGGGGAAAGTGTGTGTAAGAGTAAAAGATGGGGATATTTTAGTTTAACTCCTTTTTTTCGAATTTCAACTCGTATGATGGAGGGGGAGGGGGGAGGGTCTGGTTGTTATTGCTGTTGTATATTGCTGTTATAGAAATAGAACGGAGACAAATTACAAATTACAAATTACAGAGAGTGAGATTTTTTCTATATTTCTAGTTTCTAGAGATGTAATGTAATATAAATATTTTGTAGGAAGGGAAGGGAAAAGAGAAAGATTTAATGTGGATGGGGGAATTGTGGAAGAAAGTGAAATGTGGGCATGATGTCGATTTTGATATTGATATGGATATGAAGAGGAGAGGAGAGAAGAGGAGAAGTGAGAGGAATAAATTTGACGTGCCAGACACAGACACAAACACAAACACACAAACAACAACGTGGATATCGTGGATATCATGGATGTGGATTGAGGAAGGAGAAGGAGAGAAAGTTGAGATTTCTTGGGTAGCTTGACTTGGATTTGTTTGGTTTGTTGGGCAAAAAGAGGGAAAGGAAAGTGAAAGTTCTTGGTGGTGCTGGGAAGAACATGACCAATCTATCAAAAAATGAGAGAATTGTCATATTAATATTGAATGTGGATCGGATAAATGACTGTTAATGCACACTTTCTCCTCTCTCTCTCTCTCTCTCTCTCGCTCTCTCTTTCCCTCTAGACAACTCTCATATGTCACGTCATCTTTGAATCTGTGTGCTCTTCTCTCCCTCTCTCAACTCTTAACTAAACTCTTAGCGTTGACCTTTCCATTTCCTCCCTCCGCCCCCATGACATCCATCCATTTCCATTCAATTCAATTCACATCATATACAGTCATTCAATAGGGCGGAGTCCAGCTTTCCCCCATCCAAAACATATTCAAAATTTACTCAAATTAATAGCAAATTCATTCCATAATATAATCCTGATGGTTGTGGAGTGCCCAACTCAACCAACAATATACAAAGAAATCACTTTAAATCATCATTTCTCAATTTCCAACAACGAGTTTGAGCTCACAAATTCAAATTCTCCATTTTTTTTCCCTACAATATTCCAACATTTGAACGAATAGACTGCAAATATTCAGGAATATTTCGTATGCGATACCTTTTGGATTTTATATTTTATTATTATTATTTTTTTGGGGGGATTTTGATATATATTTTTGAGTAATTCAGTTAATTTGGATTTGTGAGCAGGACTCAGGATTGAAATCTGTATACATAGAAAAGGTACAATTTACAGGAGAGGGACGTGGAAATAATGGGGATAATGGAAAAAGAGAATAGAAATCACGTTTGACTGACCATTTGACTGCTCTCAAAAAAATAGGAAATCTCCATTGATCTCCGTTATAAAAAAAACTCCAAATTCGGCTTTATAAGCATCGTTACTTTACTTTCCAAACTCTTTTTTTTTAGAAAATCCCAACTCTCAACTTTAACTTCCAAGTCGGAATGTGGAAATGGAATATCGAAATTCTAAATTCAAATAGTGGGGTTGGAATTCGAAAAAAAATCCAGAATTGCAAGTTGGCTGTTGGCCATTTGGAGGATTCGTGTGTGTATATGCGTGTGTGTGATTGGATGCAAAAGAAGAACGTGGGAATTTTTAGATTGTTGAAGAGAGAGCGAGAAAGAGAGAAAGCGTGAGGGAAAGCGAGGGACTGTTTGTTCTTTGTTATTGGGCTGATTTAGGGTGAGAGAAGTGGAAGAGAAGGACAAGTTGGACAAGTTGAGAAAGAGGAAAACGAGGGGGGCGAAAGAAAGAGAGAGAGAGAGAGAGAAAGAAAGAGGAGGATGCAAAGTGGACTTTGGTTAAGTGAGATAATCGAGTGGAAATAAGCTCGAGAGGAGGAACAACACGTGGAGGCGAGGAGAGGAGAGAAAAAGCAGGTAAATCTATCTACTTATAATCGACATGAAAGTCAACTCTCGCCATCACCATCACCATCCACAGTCCAAGAGCACGAGAGAGAGAGAGAGAGTGAATTTGTCCACTCCCAATAAAAGCCTATTTATGTCTTCACTTTCCTTTCTTTCTCCCTCCCAAATTCCAAATACATCTTCATATTTTATTTTATTTCCCTATACACTTTAGCTTTAGCCTTTCTTTCTCCTCCAAAACTCAAATGTGTCTTGTTTTGCAACTCTCCTCTCAATCTGCTTCCTCTTACTCTCTCCCTTCATCTCGAGCTGCTGACCATTGACCATTCAAAATATGTAATTCAAAAATCGTTCATGCAAATAGAACGCAAAAACGGCCTTTGACTTTTCAGTCCAACTATTGTATAAAAAAAAACAGAAACAGAATTGAATTGAAATTGAAATTGAAAGTAAGCAAACTTGAAATGTTCTTTATTAAATCTCATTTCAATTTCCTTACACTTTCTATAAAAAAAGAAAGAAAAAGAAAATATGGAATGAAAATTGAAGGCTGGGACAAATTTTCGGCATGTCAGTACATATGTGTGGGCTATTTTGAGAGAGAGAGAGAGAGTGAAAATGGGGGAAAGGGATAAGTGAAAGTGAGGGATGATTTTTTGGAGTGTTTGTTTACACTTTGAAGGAAAGAGAGAGAGAGAAAAAGAGAGAGAGAGACCCTGGACATGTTGGACATTCCTTATCTACACATTCCAGCATCCACTTTCACCTCTCCACATTCTCTCCAGTTTCTCTCCATGTCAATATTTGAACTCCCTCTCCCCACTCTCTCTCTCTCGCTCTCTCTCTATCTCTATCTCTCTCCCGCCAAAAATAATAAACACTAAACTCTCGCCCACTTTCTCTCTCTCTCTACATCTTTCTATCCTTTTCTCTCTCTTGCTGGACTTTAGATTAAAATGTGTAATTTATGTAGAGAAAACTCAAATTCAAACTGAATTACGAGTGCAAATAAAAATTCGGTTGACCCCTAGAAAAAAACGAGGACTATGTTTTTCTTCTCATCGTTTTGTACTTGGGAAAAGGGAAGACATCTTCTCAAATGTGAACTTCACAGTCAATGAAATGAAGATGGAGTTTTTTATATCAAGAAAAAAAAATGTGGGAGAGAAGAATTCCCGCAATTTCCCGTCATCATCATCATCATCCGTTGTCCTCATCGTCGTCGTTTTCCTTGTCATTTTGGAGTCAAAGTCAATGAAGCGAAGAGAAGATTAGCAGTTAGTCGACCAGAAAATATCTGTAGGGAAGAGAGAGAGAGAGGGAGAGAGAGAGCGAGCGAGAGAGTTGGAGTTGGAGTCTCTTTCCCTGAGGACTCAGCTCAGATCCTTCAATATTTGACGTTTTCAATGTAGTTTTGCGAATCCTCAATTGAGATTGAAAAATCTGGGGAGTTGTGTGAGAGATTCTCAATTATTAGACTGGCAGAGTCTCTCAAAAAAATCCAGACCCACCATTTTAGATTCTAGATTTTAGGACAGACCAATCAGGAGACCAAGTTCATGGAAACAAGTTGAATGTTCAAAATGAGTCAAACAATTTTCTCAATTTCCTCCCTCGCTGGTGGTTTGTCGCTGTATAATGTAATGAGACCGTTTACCCATTGAATCTGCTACCATTGGACTAGGGATTTTGCTATTTAGTTAGTTGTTAAATACTCTCATTAAAACTCTGACCCTCATCAAACAACATCCAACATTCAATTCCAATTGCTCTCTACATAAATACTTCCAGGTCCAAGCAACTTTTTTTCCCTCCAACTTATATGTAAAGGAATTTTTTTCTCCTTCTTCAAAATCACCTGAAATTCTCAATGGCCAAATGAGGAGAAACGGAGGAAATAAAAGGAAAAGGTGGGGGGGACGTGAGGGCGAAGAACCCGGATGTTTTTATGTTTCCCTATATCTTTTTTTCTATAAAAGTTTACAGGATTTCCAAACGTCTTCCGAGTTTTCTCTTTTCTCTCCTGTAATTTATTCTTCAGACTTCAGACTTCCTTCCATTTTTTGGAAGGAAGTTGTGTCTTGCTGGATTTGTTTTTCAATTTAAATGTATGTAGTGATTTTCTATTTAATCGGAAGGATTTAGCTTAGAGAATTTTCATAAATATTCTATGAATTATGGAAAAATCCCTTCTCTAGTAAAAAAAACAACAAGAACAACCACCAAAACCAAAGAAAACAAGAAACTTGGAACAAAACTTTCCCTTGTCTTTTGTCTTTCCATTTTTTGATTTTGATTTTGATTTTGATCCCATCAAAAAATAAAGTTTCTCCCCGCACAGTATAAAACCTGAAGCTAACAAACAGTGGAATTTTTTACAATCTCAATCTCAATTTGTTTTAGTCAATTTCCCTAATTAATTAAATTAAACAGAGGACATTTCCCTCCGTTTACTTCTGTAATTTTGTATTGGTTAGCAGGAGCAGAGTGATCAAAACACTCGCTGGAAGTCTCAGCTTCAATTCCCAGTCCGAACACACGTGACTCCGTCCTCAACATGGGGAAATGGTGAAGAAAATGGTGGACACATTTCGCGCGGGAGTCTTATTAATTGCTACAGACTACACGTACATATATTTGGAATTTAGAATTTAGAATTTGGAACTGAGAACTTGGGATTTGCAAATGGTGTTCAAGACGAGGAAGACCAAGGGAGAAGAAGTGGAAGAAAGTTGGTACATATCGTATATTTGGTGTACATAGTCCGTCGTCTTTGTATGTGTGTGTAGTTTTTGTTGTGTGTTTTCTGTTGTGTGTTTTCTGTTGTGTGTGTGTGTGTGTGTGTGTGTGGAGAGTTGGAGAGTTGGAGAGAGAGAGAAGCTTAAAGAGCAATTGCTGTCATGCACAAGCCCCAATTCTGAATGCAATGATTAATGACTGGGGACTGTGCAATGTACAGACGGCCCCATTTATTTATACACAGAGACTACAAATTCATATTCATAAAATATATTTCCTTCCCCCCGTATATACATATGAAGAATATAAAGAGAGAGCGAGAGAGAAGCGTAGAGAAATTTTGTGTCTGTGTGTGTGTATGCAAATTTTACTTGTTCCTTGTTCTCCTTCCTCTGCTCTCTCTCTCTCTCTCTCGTTCTCTCTTTCGCCTTGTGGGGAAAACAAGTCCGAGTTTCCTATGTATAAGTATTGTGCTACACATATAGAATAGGAATAGGAATGGGAATACAAGGAGAGAAGTGGAAGTAGAGGGAAAACGGAGGGACAAGGCTGGGATACGATACGATACGAAGAGTTGAGAGTCGACTGTAGACGAGCGAGTAGACGCTTTCCCTGGAATTTTCTCCTTCCCCTCTCACCAACTCTCTCGCTCTCTCTCTCTCTCTCTCCCTCTCTTCTACTTGCTACAGACACACATACACAGGGAAAAGGAGAGAGAGACAGAGAGAGAGAAAGAAAGAGCAGTGAGTCGAGTCAACTCTCTCTCTTTCTCGCTTCATATATACTGGGACTACTACTGCTGGGGAGTCTCACCATGTACGGCAATTGACTATATGGAATTATATTCACTGTCTTCTCTATCTACTCTGACTCTAACTCTGATTCTCACGCTCACACTGACGCTGACTACTTTCTCCCTTTTATCCATCCATTCTTCTATTTTTTAAATCCACATTTTCTATTTTCTTCAACTCTCTCTGACTTTTTCTCTCCTTCTTTCTTTTCTTTTCTTTTCTTTTCTTTTCTTTTTTCATGCTTTCCCCTATTTATATTTACGACGACTCCCTTCTCTTCCTCTCTTTCCCCTTTCCTTCCATCCACATTCACATTTTTGTTTATAAAATCCACCCACTAGTATTTTAATTTTAATTTTAATTCTAATTCTAATTACTATTACTGTATATAGTTCATCCCCCTTGGATTTCATCGACGATTCTCACAAACTACTGATACAGATAAAGAACCAATGTCAAAGTTCGAACGATTTGTTCATGTCTCCCAGTATGTTGGAGGTTGTGTGTGTGTCCATTATTATGTGTATAATAAATGAGGCAAACCACGTTCATAATTCCCGCTTTTTCTCTTGTTCCTAATTGCATCTTTTTGGGGCTTTGTGAAACCCCACACAACACAAGCCAACACGCCCACATTCACAATTCGCATAGTGCAAATATTTGCATATGAGCAAAACTCTCTTTGAATTCCAAACCTTTTCCTTGAGTTTTTTTTTCTTCTTTTTTTTCTTTTTTGCGAGGACTTTCACGATTTATTTGGGAATGAATGAAATGAAAAGGAAGTGACGACTATCTGTACCAACAACAATGGCTATGGCAACAATAACAGATATGAGTCGTTAGTGGAGTTGGTTGTTGTCATGGGGATGGATGAGAATGCGAATGTGGAGAAGGAGAAGCAGGAGAAGGAGAGGGGCAAAAATTGGAGGGGTGGGTGGGTTGGGGGAGGGTCAGGTGACAGGTGGGAATTTTCTCATGTACACACACACACACACACACTTTCTCTCCCAAAACGAGTCCCAAATCACCGAATCACCGAGCAAAACCCAACAAAACTCTAACTCACATTCTGTCTACAGATATCTCATATGTGTAGTGTTTAGTTCTGTCGCTTCGCTCTTCTTCTTTTTTCACCCCCCCGTCTCACTTTATATCTGTAATAGTTGTACAACATTTGTTGTTGTTGTTGGATTCAGGGTGACTAAAGTTGTTAAAAAAATATAGTATACAATGACTGTGAATGTCCACTATTGACTGTTTTACTTTCTGATTTTGGGATGTTGAATGAACAAATGTAAAATTAGACGACACACAAACCAACAACAACAAACAAAAAACAAACATACACGAGACAAATCTTGAATCTTGAATCATGAGGAGATCGACAGCTGGGGGAATGTGGAGTGTGGGGAAGAGTTGGAGGAGAGAGATTAGAAAGCGTTTAGTTTGTGTAATGGGATCCAGATTAAAGTTTGATGGACCACATCCAGATATTCCATTACTCCATATTCCATAACTCGAACATGTATGTAGTTTGTACTTTGTAGTTGACTTTCACTTGTTGTTCTCTCTCTCTCTCTTGACATTTCTCTCTCCATGACGAGCTCATATATATGGATTTCGCTTTTAAATATCCATCCAGACAAAAAAAAAATCCACCAGACCAAAATATATAAATGCTAATGTGGGCGTCAGTTGGTGGTTCCTGGAACATTTTTTGTATTGTATTATATTATATTTTTTCCATTGCATCAGTCAAGCGGAGGAGTGACTTTTCTTTGGTTTCCTTTGACTCACAGAGAAGAAATCAAAGTCAACCACCAAAACAAAAAGGGAATATCATCAAAATATCTGCGTTGTCATTTCCTTCTTTTTTTTCTTTTGCTCCCTAATCATTTCTCCGATACACTTGAAATTTCAAAATAAAAATAAAAAAACAACAACAACTCCTCACTTGTTCCACTCAACTCCAAACCCAAACCAAAGAGATCCCGACACACACACACACACACACACACACAAAACACATA
>JAIUND010001377.1:0-36697 GCA_034699125.1 Gisinianus flammeolus | reverse complement strand
TGTGTGTGTGTGTGTGTGTGTGTGTGTGTGTGTGTTTACTTTATTTTCTTTCTGTGAGCTCGTGTAGTTAAATGTTAAAATTCTTATCTGCAACTCTGGACTCTTCATCATTTCATACTGCATCTATTATTATCCTGTCAGCAATTTAGTCTGCAATATAATAATTACTTTCTTTGGAAGAGATTCAAGCCCTTTGTTTACATTTCCTTACATGTGGTCAATGAGCAATTGACTCTCGAGATATTATATATCGTATGTGTATGTGGAAAGGGAATTATAAGATGCTCATAATATTTGTACACAGCATTCACGTAGTATATACGATATATGTACAGTCAGTAATATGGACAAGTCAACAAGCATGCACGCCTTTTCGAGTGGCTAAATTGCCATTTTTTATGTACCGTGTTCATTTCACTATTCACGAATTATATAGTTTGCTTGAAGAAAGACAAGAGGAAAAAAATTTCTTATGCGATAGTTGTTGTTTCACTTGAATGGAATACCTACACACACATGTAACTACATATATTTATATATATATATATAATACATGTTCATATGTTATGAAGCATCACGAAGGTTTTCTCTCTGTTTGATTGCAGATATTCATTATTCCCATTATCTGTTCTGAGTGAGTGTTCAATTTGGGTAAATACCTCGAGTACGTATCACCATCATTTTCCTCTTCTCTCCATGGAAGACGAACAAGATTTATCGTACTATAGTTTTCTGTAGACATTTCATGGGAAATGTATGTATGCAAACTCCTTATAAATATATGCATACGATATGTGTAGTTTGTCTTGGGGTACATATGTAACAGTATATATGACGGCTATATAGGCAAATGGTTTTTGTTTTTCCTTTCAGAAATTAGTTTTTAAACAAATATTATTATACACAAATACGGGTTTCGGATTTCTCATTAGCCAGATTCCAGCTGTGCTATGTGCATAGCCTTTTGATTTTATAAATTCTTGTCTAATCCATCAAACATTTCGTGAATGGCAAATGTGAAATTATAGAGGAAGTTTCAAGATTTTAAACAGTACATATAGATATAGAGCTGTCTGTATAGCCAGAAGCCGAAGATTAATTTATGTATATGGATATTTTGGTAGCGTTTTATTTTAAAACCATTTATGATGAGATATTCTCATGGGATTTGCCTGCACAGAATGTAATTTTAATTTAAACATAAGCTAACAAATACATATCTGTATATGCGTACAAAAAACAAAAAACCCAACGACTTAAAATTTAAACTTGATTGAAAAATAAATGTATTCAATGTGCTCTCTCATGTCTTTAGAAATTATGCAGTGTCGTTTATTGTAGTAATTGGTGGTGGTTGGTAGTTAATCTTTCCAAATATGCATTACAAAGTTGACCGTTGGCCAAACAGCCAAAATCCAGTCGTGTACCAAGTAAATGAACAACTCATTTATGCTGTCTTAGTGATTTTTTCGTCAATGTCAAGAGCATTTGCGGGCACTTTCCACCCCCCCCCCCCTTTCTTTTCCATAATGCCTCCTAAGCCGCTTGTTTAGTACTTAATACTTTTGCTTACATCCGTAGACACTTGTATTTTTTCCACATTTAAAGTTTTTCTCTTGCACACATGCAAACAATTCACTTAAAAAAAATACTTTCGTTGTCCCCACACACACACACACAATAAACGTTGCAATGGGTGGAAAAAGACGTTTGTTTGCCGATACATACAGTCATGAGAACGTGAATCCTTATCTGAATTTTCATCTGCCAAGAATTTTTATTTAACAATTACAAGATGCCAAGTCCTCTCCCAGTTTTTTTGTATTTTATTTGTACGCAACAAAGACGAAGACGCAAGATTTAAGAGTGGCATTAGAAGTATATTTATTTTTATTATTATCACTTCATTTAAGCTTCTTCGTCTTATTCATTTCTTCATGCTATTATGCATTGTTCAATTGGTGTACGGAGGAATTTGATGGTTAAAACTTGAATAAAGTCATATGCCTATTGCCTATACACAAGTAAAGGGGACTTCGACACCGCTAATGGCTTGTTTCTCCTTTTTTCCCCTCTTATTCGCGCAGTATTGTCAATGGTGATTTTTTTTATTTCTCATCAGAGTTTCCTTTGCCAACAGTTTTCTTTGACGACGACGATATACGATTCAAAAGCGGGGTTATAACTTACACTCGTTCGTAACCAGTTACCAGAATTACCAACCAGGATGAATGATCGGCTATATATTGGCGACTCAAGAGTAGTCAAGAGAGAGAGAGAGAGAGAGAGAGAGAGAGAGAGAGAGAGAGAGAGAGAGAGAGAGAGAGAGAGAGAGAGAGAGAGACGTGGAAACTGTTGGTGGTGGTCGGAGGGTTGTCATAATAAATTCTGGGTGTGCATTTACTCTATACTACACATATATGAGTCTCACTTGCTCTCTTGTCATTCTACATTTATGCTCGAGTTAAATGTGTAGAAATAATTTGGCTCATGTGCGAAACATGGAGTGAGAGAGCTGGGTGTCCAAAATATGTATTTTATTTATTTTATTGCCAATAATTTAGCTTAAACGAGTTTGTCACCTGCCGTGCGAGACTTTTTTTTACACCGTCCTCAATGCAATGTCTCTACAAATAACTTGCTCTCTCCATATGAATATACCTAAATACAAGTAGAAAAATTCCCTGTAAATATATATTCTTTGCGAATGTCCTATTCTTAAATATTTAACTTTTAGCATCACTAATTTTCCCCCCATAAAGACATGCAGACGTATCACGAAACCCCGTCTGAAACTTCAAACTGAGCTCAAGTCATTTAAATTCTGACCGTCTATAAAGTTTACAGTACTAAATATATTTATGTGAAAACTAAACATTTTAACTACATACTTTTTAAAACACAAATACAGGGCTTACTTTTTACGTGTAAAGGATGACGATGAAATCAAATAAGAATAGGATTCACACTAATATTTTTACTTAAATGATTTGTCTATATAATAATCGGCTTTTATTTTTACGATAAATGGAATAGTCTATATTTAATATAGAAGGAGACACATGACAAAAGTACTAATCGTGTAAGAAAAGGGGAGAGAGAGAGAGAGATGGATAAAAAACCTTGGAAGACTAAAAGCAGTGATAAAGTGAAGAGGTTATAGTTTCTCAGATGGATATAGACACCCTGGACAGGACGGGGTCATCAGAAGAATACTAAATTAGACCGGTTGACATAGCGTCTAGAATGAAAATCTTTATCAGATCCAGTAAGATGAACCAGTCAGAAAACAAGTCCAACAGTTTTTTTTCTGTCTTTTTTTTCTCCATGTGTATATACTCTCGCAGGGTTAAAAAGACACGACCAAAAGAGTGCGAGAGAGTTATTTGTTTCTATACAGTTGATATTTTATTATGGTTGGTGGAAAAGAACTAAAAGAAGAAACCAGAGAGATGTAGAGAGAGAACGAGAGAGAGAGAAGAGGAGGAAGGGAATACGAGAGGATAAAATAGATTGATGGAATCCATTTAAGACGTTGGCTCACAGTTGGTTTTCCTAAATGAATGTGAATGTCTCTTGCTTTCTGTCTACTGAGATAATAATTTTCTCTCGTGTGTTTTGGGGCAGAGCGGAGTGAGTCAGTTAGAGTAGAAGTAGAGAGTCAGGAGCAACAGAGAGAGAGAGAGGACATGCCGAGTGGGAGAAAAACAGAATACATAATTACACAGGGTACACTCCACCATTCTCTATTGGATACTTTTGTACATATTTATACCCACACTATGTTACTCTTTTCGTAACATAACTATTAGCTTTATGAGCTCACGATCACTATGAAGACTGTACCAGTACGAGTGAAGGCAACCAAAGTATTTTTATATATTTTATATGCACCCCCAAAAAATAGTTTTTATACATATATAAAAATACAGATAAAATAGATATTGAGCTGGAGAATGTTTTTTCTTTGGGCATACAAGAGAGAAGAATTGCATGCGACAGGGAAGAGAGAAGTATGAAGGAGAATATTTTGTTCATCTTTATTGTTAAGGAGACTGTTTGAGATGTTTCCATCGTGGACTTGGTCTACTCCCTGTACTCCCTTGTCCCATTGTTATTTACTTGATGAGAATCAAGAATAATATTATAAAGTGCATCAAATAAATGAAAATGTACACTCGAAACCTTCAAAACTCAAAACTCCAGGACAGAGAGAAGTCAGTCAGTATCTCAATATGTACTCAACTGTGAAAGTGCAGAGATGCATATATATATTTATACATATATGTACATATTTCTAGGATTCGTATTTCATTTCGTACAGATAGCCACATGAGAAGAAAAAAACGTATACACATAATTTTTCTTTTTAGTGTTCGTTGGTGGTGGTGGTTGGGCCGAGTTTCTTTTGAATTTTGTGTTGGGTGATGTGAAGGTGCGGGAAGAATGTTGTGCGTCCCGTAATGTTTTCATATCATCATCATAATCTTTTTTCCTCGTCCAATGTGGTTGTAATGTAGTGTTTAAAGTTGAGTGCATGCTGAGGCGAAGGGTGAAAAGGGAATAGAAGAGAGAGAGAGAGAGAGAGAGAGAGAGAGAGAGAGAAAAGTCAAAATGGACGGAGGAACGGAGAGTAGGAGGCCCTTGAAGCCAGATTGGGCAATCAAGGGGTCCCAGAGGTGATTTCAATGATGATGGGTGTTCATCCATTCTCATGTTTTTCAAGCTCTTATGGAGAAAAACTACGTGTTCATTACATACACATGATGGCATTTTTAAATATGTACATATTGGACTGGAACTGCATGCTTGCTTGCATACACATTCTCACTCAATCTCCGACACACCAAATCGTGTGTACGTTTATTCTCCATCATTTTTACATATCCATTTTGAGGCTGAAGGCCTATTCATATTATACTTTCGTATTATCACTCGTTCTCTATAAGGCCTTCTAGTACGGTCAGAAAAGGGATGGAAAAGAGAGAGGCAGAGTCCAACCTTCTAAATCCTTCCGTTTAAAATGCATTACGGGAATTTTATTTTCTTAATTGAACATTAAGTATAAATGCTGGAACTCTACTTTATTTTTTTTTGTATGCACGAACAGGTGAAGCCTATGTAGTTTTGTTTTTGTAAACTAGGCTATCTTATGTTCGGAAATACAATTTTTTGAAAAATCTCTTAATGCGATTTTCATGGAATGTACATACACGTTGGATCATTTTTTACTTCATATTTCCATTCATATACATGTGGGCAGAGCTTCTGGCATTAGAGCTGGGCTAGGAACTGAACCTTTCTGCTGTAGAGGATTGTAATTTTCCTCAGAATTCTCTTCCTTGGAGTTTCTTCCCTTTTCATATCGGAAATCAAATATTCCCCAGAAATTACTTTGGGAAGATACATTTCCTGATTTTATATGATTCCTTCCACTATCAATTAAATTCAAAACAAGCAAAATATCTTGCAACATTTGATTCAGAAAAAATATCCATTGTCAAATGTCAAGTGTCTAGATCTAGAATGGACAGAAACAAACAACAACAAAAGCCAAATATTGGAGTTGAGCGAAGGAGAGAGAACCCTTGAGACGAGACCCTTGCAGGCCTCGAGTTTTTTGAAAAGGTGGAGAATGGGTAGTTCATATTACATGCGCAGAAACCCACTAATAGGCCATATAGAGCCAAATACGAGTCAAATGTTATTGTAAAAAATTGTATGGAGGAATATAGAGATAGGAGATTGAATCGAGTATACAGAGAGAGAGAGAGAGATGTTGTAGAGCGATAGACGAGTCCCAGAGAAAGATGTATTAAAAGTCAAGCTCATCAATGCAACATGGAACTACACCTAAAATGTTCCACGTACTAAATCTATATCTATAAAAAAAAGACCACACACGAAGGGAGAGACCCTTCTGGGTGCTCAGCACCATGCTGACTTCCAGCGTCAGGGTTACGTATAAAAGAATAATTATGACTAGAATTTTGTCTACACACCTGAAAGTCAAATTCGTCTTGTTGTTGTTGCTGTTTGGCCCATTCAGTGGTAGAGATTTTGGTTGTGGATGATGATGATGATGCTATGGGTGAAAAGACTAGGGGAGATTTTTGCTCTCTCTCTGTTTGATTCTAGTGATTCTCCTTTGAGTCTCGATTCTCTTTAAAGATAAAGATAAAGATACATACTTACAACATACATGTTCAACTGCGGAAGAATTTCACTTTCTGTCAATAAGATTTGGAAATTTTGAGACAGGGACAAAACAAGCTGTAGGTGCTGTTGTTATGGTTTCACATAATATTCTCATGCAGGTTTGTTTCCCTCAGAAATATGAGGAATTCATTTTGAAACGACTACAGATTACATTTCACAATTGTGAAGTTCACTACTATTTCGAATTTTTTTTTAGTAAATTTGTATTATCAGTAAAACTCGGATGGGCAGTATCATCTACTGTATGGAAATGAACTTCTGGAGAAAAATTCTCCAGGGAGGTTCCAGGATTTCCCCAGCAGAAAGCATTGTAAGCGGAATTCTGGAAGAGGAAAATAATTGAGAAAGCAAAAGTACGCGTAGACAAACTTGCGAGTGTCCACCAGTTTAAACGGACGTGAAAGAAAACCAAATGGAAAAATTGGAAAAAAAACATGACATTTTTAGTAAAGTTTCCGTTTTTTCGTTTTAGTTTTCTTTAACATGGTATTTCATCAAGTACTTGGATTTAAACAAGTACTACATAAATATCATAGCATCTGTCAAGTAAGTATCTCATATCTTGTACTTTATTATAATATTATTATTATTTATATTTTATAATATATTTCGTGTATGCATTGCATATAGATTGTAGATTTGAACAAAATTGAATTGCATTATTATTTGTTATTGTTTTTACAGATTCACGGAGGTGTTTTAACAAGACTTAGTCTATTTAATATAGTGACATTATTAGTATTAGATATTTTATTGGGATGTGTCGTGTCAAATTATTTATTATCTTCGTTTCCTAGTCTTTTCGATATCCTCATAAGAAAAGTTGAAGTCTTGTTAAATGTTGTTCTGGAATTACTGCAATGGCTCAGAGGTTCTCCAGCAGGTTTTAAATTAAATGATGCCCTCAATTCCCTTCTCTGTCGGTTCTTTTCCTATCATCTTCACTTATGGAGAAATTACATAGGTAAAAAAAGTACAATCTATATGCACAATATTTATACGCAATTGAAAGTAGTAGTTTTTAAATATGCTCCTTACAACATAATATTTAATTGCTTTGTTCTTCTTTTTCCTTTTGTATAATAGGTATTATAGAACCAATTCTATCGGGTCTCCTTTCAGCTGTGACTTACGTAGGATGCCTTGGCTTTACAGTTCAAATTGCTGTAGTTAAAGATACTTTGAGTATTGCCACATTTCATATTTACTGTCTTTACATTTATGCTACCAGGTAATACAGTCTGTCCATATGATGTAGTATCAGCTTGTATGAAATCAATTTCTGTGTCCGTGTGAGCTAATTGTAAAAATAATGTCAATGGGAATATTTACAGACTATTCAATGTCCAACGCAATACTGTCATTTCCCTTGGTCGTCTTTTCTTTGGAAAAAAGTGGAATCCTCTCAGACAACGTGTCGACTCGGTACACTTGTCAATTTCTGAAATGTTCTTGGGTTCTTTGGGATTCACAATAGCCATGTTTCTGTTTCCAACAACCTTACTGTATTACGTCGTATTTCTTGGAGTAAGTCTACAAAAGATGTATTTACAATTTATTTAAATACATACATGATGATTTATGAAAATAAAATGAATTAATAATCGAAAATTTCGATTCGAAATTGATTAAGTAATGTCTATTGTTTTATTTTGCAGTTGAGATTACCAGTTCGACTGCTCGAATTTCTTTTGAGGACGACAGTGGATACAATCAACTGTCTTGAAATCGTGTCGTCGTTTCTATTATGGATCAATTCTCCAATTGTGGCTGATGATATTTACTTGGAACCAAAAGTTGTGGATGTGAATGGAAAACCTACATTTACTTTCGAAATTAAAACGTTTTCAACAAAAAAGTTTTTTTTGTTTCCTAGTTTAGGACATTCTGTCAAACAAATTTTGAGAGAAATATGTCAAGGAGTTGTTATTCATGAGTAGAGCTTTATAATTTATATCGAAGTATTTATAATAAATATTTTTTTATTACTGCCAGTAAACATTGTTGAATATTTATAACGCTAGACCTAAAATAGAATTGGTAGTAGTTTATATTTGTTCCAGAGCTTTCTTTGGTCGCAGCAAAGAAGTCTTTTAACGTTGAAAAAATCGTAACAAGCTGGTTTTTTTTATTATGTTACAATGGATAATGTTCATTAGTGATCATTATCATATACACACCAAATGTTCACATAAAAAACATCGAAGAAATCATCCATTGAAGTATTATCTGCCATTTTTCCTGATTGTAGCACTTCACCGAATTCTTCTAGTTGATGATGATTAAATTAATCTGTACCCCAACTAAGTTGTACTAGAAATAATGATGATTTTAAGACTTCTTTTACTGCAGCTAGACTTTCAACAAGTCAAAGTAAAATGTAAGGTAATTTTGTAACATTTGGGCAAGACAGAATAGTAGAAAAAAGTGTTTATTTAGAAGGAGTCATAAATATCGTATACAAAATTATACACAAATTACATACAAAATTAGTCAGTTTAGTAATACAGAAGGTTTATCCATTTTATAAATTATTATTCCTTCGTCTCCCAAAGATCCTGATTAAATACAGAAATGAGAACACCAAGTTGAACTGAATCATCCGACGAGGCGGCTCTGGACAAAACAGAATTGACACTCCCAATTTCAAACTTGAGTTGATTTTTTTCTTTTTCCTTGTTTGAAATTTCTCCAACTTTGAAAGCAATTATTTCGCCACCTGGAAAAGGATTAAATAAAATTATTTCTCATTAAAGTTAGAATGGGGGAAAGGTAGGTTATGTTGAAATCATGTTTTTCCTCAAATTACCTATTCGTACTGAGAGCTGAAAGGTAATGGACTCATTTTGAGGGGAAAGAAGTCGAGGACGAATATACAGAATACCCACACTTTCAGCGAGTGAGACGCTCCATTTACTGATCCTGTGTGTTCCCAGTGGGATTTCCAAAGCACACGAATAAGCTGTCCAAACATTTTGGTCAGATACTTCTGACAGTCCATGGATAGTCCAAGTCACATTTTGCCTCGTGACGATGAGCTACATTTTTCAAGTACAAGTTTATTTAAATCTTAAATCTATTGCAATTTATTTTTGACTTATTTCTTCATTAAATTTACTATCTCGTCGTTATGTATTTAGTCACATTATTTCCTTACGTTAGAGTGGTAGTGATGTTCAGGCTCCTGTTCACTCATTCCGATATTATTTCCCACGTTCTTGTGATCCTCACTCGTTCCAGGCTCTGGTGAGCTTGACTTGGTGCAACAATTACAAAGAATGTCAATTAAGTTAGCAATTTTGATTGAATGTTTACGTCTTTTATTTTTTTTAAACTGTCCTGTGATTCCAAAATGAAAATTATAATCTAAATATGTGTACCAATTTTTCAAAATCAATACTTTTGTACACCCAAGCTATTTCAAATTTGACAACTTAAAAATTCGAGTCACACATTGAGATTTGTGTATATGTATACTTTTGAAATTTGTGGAGTTATGTTAATTTCACAACTCGTGGTCTTCCACAGTCCACTTAGTCTTCAACTTTTACGTGATTATTATGTTGTGTGGTGGGTGTTTCAGGGTCATTCGTCCAGTAGTGTTGTGTGAGTGTTGGCAATAAGATTCAAGAAGAGGTGCTGAGGACAGAGATGCTGCTTACGATTACAAAACAGAACACCAACTCGAGAAGTCTTCTGATAACATTTCTATATTGACACAATGGATTATATTATATCTTATGGTCCGAGATACATACACTACGCAGTGTTCTACCTAATAGGCATTACCTATACATATTTATGTACTATTTGCTACCGCAGCCTCTTCTTATCTCTTGGAATTTCCACTATGTGTGTATACCTACTGCCACGACTAGAATCACATATGTATATACACTCTACTCCACTATGTTTATATGCACAATTGCTGACTGCACACTTCTTTCAGCTATCTCCACACACTCGCACATTCTATGCTTTTGAATTTGTTCAAGTATATTGTGACTCACACACATACACAAGTATGACATACAAAAGGAAGCGATGAGCCTCGAACACGTCATGCACATTTTACAATTACTTTAACTGTTTTTCTGTAAATGTAAATGTAATGTGAGTTAATATTAGAAAACAGATTTTCCACAGCTCACGAACAAATCCCAGATTCTAATGAATAATGAAGGATTCTTAAAGTTCAAAGCGAACTTGTCTGTGTACTTATAAGACGTCCACATGAGCCATTTTCACTTTCCACAGACTGTTTTTTGTAAGAAAAGTATACTCAAACTTTTGAGTCTATTCACTGAGATCATTGTCATCGTGAAATTTTAAGCACAGCATTTTCCTTGCCACATTTTTTCATTTTCAAATTAAATCCTCAAAATTTGTCATATATACATAAATATGTATACGTATAATGTAGTTCTTAAAATTCCATTTACCCCTTTTTTCATTAAAATCTGTAATTGTACTTACGCTCACGCTTTCGTCCCGAGCTATATGTCGTTCCAAACGTTCTGAGAAATACATATTCCTATTTATAGGTACCTATTTGGAATTTAATGCTCTTGTAATTTTATAATAAAATTATTTACACACGGTACAAAAATAGATTGAGAACTCTAGACGACATCTGAGGAAATGAGGAATACAAAAATAGGATTTGATATATGATTCTTCCGTATAGTTTAAATTTTATATGCGTTTCGATAAATAAAATGACTCAAGTGACTATTCCATATGTACTAATGTTTTTTAATTTCTAATCCTCCAATGGGAAGTAAAAAAAAGTGGACAATTTTTTTTGAATGGAGACAAGCTCATGTGACTGAGTATTAAATAAATTTGAGTGAGAGCTTAAAGACTTATACGAGACCTCGTGCATGAGTGAAAGCACCAAGAATTTTTCCTCACTCGCACATATACACACACACGACTTGGTTTTTTTTTCTTCTTTAGATGATAAGATTGGCATCATGGATGTATAATGTAGATGGTAGAGAGTGTGAGAGAGAGAGAGAGAGAGAGAGAATGTCGAAGGAAAGACAATGTGGGGGAGGGGGGAGTTTTTGAGGCTGACTCAGTGTGGGGAGGGGTAGGAGCAGAGACTTTTGGAGACAAGGTATGTGGATGGATGCACAGAATGAAGGTCCTACCACAAAGATGCTAGCCCTAGTGATCCACTTAATATGGAGAATGAGAAAAGGAGGTCTACTGCAACAAAATACCTATCATTTTCTATAAGACTTTTCTAAGCCAACCAACCGAAGTACACTATCGATCGATCGATCCAACATAAAACTCATATACCAAGAAGATGGAGAGAGAAAGAGAAGATTCAAGTTTTTGGCTATTCCGACACGTTACCCTGGGTGGGCTTGTGTGCACACTTTCAGTGAAGCTCCGTGAGTTTTCTGTGTGTATGTGTGTATGTGTGTGTGTGTGTGAGAGCTCGTGTATAGTCAAACTGCTTTCCCCGATTTCGAGTCAGTCACATTTCAGATTCGCATCAGAACTCTACAATCCACCACCACACACACACACTCGAAAAACTTAGCAAGTTCTTCATTCTCAGTTGCTCCTGACTGTAGTAAAGTACTGCAAGTCCCATGCGATACTCTCTCATTCGTTGAAATCTAACCTGAAATAAATAAACCTGGCTTCCCTTCTCTTTTCCTTTGTGTTTCTTTCACTCTCTTTCTCTTTCTCTCATACTTTCTATATTCTCTGCTCTTTTCCTCATTCATTTTACTACGAAAATCTCGTATGACATACACGCAATAAACATAACACGCACCCAGATTTGTGGTTTTCTTCTTCTTCCTTCTGTGCTTTCTTTGTATGTGGTGTGAGTGAGTTTGGGAGCCAATCCAATTGAGAACCAAACGAGAGCACACAGCATAACATTTTATACACAAAAAGTTACCAAATTGTGTGTAAAACTCAAGGTGCTCTATTTTATATAGCAATCTACAATTCTCAAAAAAAAAAAAAAACTGTCCATTTGAGGGATTTTGTGCCACAAGCAAACGCCCGCCAACAACGTCTACCTCTCTCTGTGTGTTTGTATGTGTACAGTACAAGGAGAATTATATAGAGAAAGAGAAAGGAAAAAGAAAGTTTTTGTTGTTATTGTTGGCTGTCGTGTGTTCGCCGCTTGATACATACGACACAAACCATCACCTCGACGTCCCATCCCAATATTCACCAATATATACGAATATTTTATGAGACTGGAAAAGCAACTAAGGTAAGATTTACACAGTATTTCTCAACTAAACATACAAAAAAAAAGATACACACCTGCACTCAATTGGATTTTGGATTCTGTAGCATACCCAACGAACGAACCCATCACACACATTCACTATTTAATCTCTTGTGTATTTTCTCTAGTTGTCAGCTTATCGTTAGTATGAAAAAGAATCCCTGTTTCTTCTTTTACCCATCTCCACCTCTACTCCCTTTATACCTTATAGGTTAGAAATTATGGGAAAGAATGAGTAATAATAAGTGAAGACGGGGGGTAAACAAGGAAAACAAGGGTAAACCGCAGAATTTCACAATAAAAATCAATTGGTCTCCATGGACTAACAATTTTATTTTCACATACGTTCTGCGAGCTCATTTAAATTCAAGTGTGAACTTTCCAACGTGTATTTACCATGTAGTTTCGTACTCGGGGAGTTATTTTATTTGTTATTACATTCCATGCGATCCTCTCTCTCTCTCACCTCATCATATCGTATATCGTATAGACCCCATGTAAATTGAAGCCTTCCTGGAAAATCACTTGGTAAGACAAGAGAGTAAAATACAAAGGAGGAGAGAGAGAGGCAGAGAGGGAAGCTGCGTATATTCATTCTTTGTAGCATGGAAAATACTTACAAATTGTTCAAGTTGAGTTGACATTGACTTTCCCGTTCCCCACTGAACTTCCAGTTACACACTCACACACACAGAATTCAAGTATAATTGAAGAGACTTGAGTTGGATGTTTCGGAAGCTTGAGCACATTTATCATAACTTTTTGTAGAGACGGACGGAGAGCGAGAACAAAAGGCGAAGGCAAGGTGAATTTGACTGACAACTTTCCCTTCTCTTTTAAATATCAAAAGCTTTCTCTTTCCCTCCATTCTCTCGCTCTCCCTCTTTCTGCTTTGGGACGTGCACGCAACCAAATTGGCTTTCTCTCCTAGTGAATCCCATTATTGCTAGTTATTTGCTCCAACTTGCCTCTCCACATTTAGACTTGCCAATCCTCGCCACAGGGCCCGGGACCCAAGTTGAAGGTTATTCATATAGTAATTTCATTTACATGAAATATTAGCATGAGAATCATTCATACATACTGCATTTCATGCTTTCTCTCTCTCTCTGAATTCTCTAACAACTTTGTTGGCTCTCGTTTGAATTTGAATTCTAGTGGAATACTCGAATAGTCAACATATTAATGCTGTATATTTCTAGACTCACAGGATAATTGCTTGTGGCATGTACAAACTTTCCATTCAACAGCACTCAAATGAGAATGTGCTGTCAAATTTATTTTTCCATTTCCATGTTTTTATTGGACGCTCCATCATGCTTTATGTGTGTTTATACTTTACACATTTTTCACAAATATGTCAGTGTTTGTAGGCTTCAAAAAAAAAATATTTTTTTTTTACTATTTATTCAGATGTTTGAGTAGACAATCATTTTGTACGAGTGTAAACACGAAACTTATATTTCATAATCATAAATATGAACAAAACTCTATTTCTCATTCTTTCTCTCGCGGTCTCCGGCTTTTAGGAAAGTATTGAGCATATTATTCAATGCATGTGGGTTAGATTTATGCAATCCAACCTCAAATAACGGTTTTTCTTTCATTGTGTGTTGTAGTGGTAAACGTCTCATATTTATTATTTAATAGCTGTGATTTCCCCTTAGAATTTTGTATTGAAATTGGTTTTGAAGGGAAAACATATAAAAAATATATGGAATGCTGTTTGTTGTTAGGACTTTTTCTTCTTCAGGTTTCAAAGACGTTTTGAGACGTTTCCAATTCCGATCCCATTAAGAGGAAATCTTAAATCCACCAGCTTACAGTAGGAATCAACTCACAGAGTTTTCTCAATTTTCCATAAAATTCATATTCATTTATTTACTGTCAGCAGTAAAAAATTTATGATTTAACATCCCCAATCTCAGTCCCAACCGTTCTTTTATTACTTCTACTTAAGCCACCACAAAATTATCTAATTGTACTTTTACACTTTCCAGTCGTCATCTTTTATTCCCAACAATAACTTTTTCATTGCATTTCCGCAACACTTGACTGTGTTTATAAGTCATGCACACAAACAAATTAAAAGACAGTCCAGGGCGAACTCTTTAAATTTTATTAAAATTAATTAACGGGTAAAAAACACATTTTGTACAGGGAAAGTTTTGCATGGCATATTTACAAATGACTAATGAATATTTTACACGGAGAATTTATGCATTAATTTGAGTGAGCTGCGGGAGAGAAAAAATCCTAGAACTTATAGTGAAAGCATTGTTAATATCATTTGTGCAGTTCTTTTACACTCACAAGCAATGAGTTCAATTACAGGGAAGTTGAGAACGAATACTAAATGAGGACATAATTCATATAAAAAATGAAATACCTTTTATGATTCCACAAAAAATGCAGAAGAAAAATAAAAGTGCCATTTGCTACCTTCAAAAAACCCATTCCAATGTGCTTTCTCACTCTCTCAAGCAATAGGAATAGCCGTGAGAATTTGTATGTATTGTTTATTGCTATACGTAGGAACATAGTTGTAGGTAAATCGTTTCAATGAGATACATATCGGCTAGTCTATTCTACTACGATTCATAATTTACTACTTGTGGTAGAATAGCCGAGACTTGGCTTCTGTAATAACAATTATGAAGCCAGGTATGGATCCTGACCCATTACCACTCAGCTTGCATATGTACATAAAAAAGCGATTTATAAAAAAACTCTTGCCCTCTTCCTTTTTCCCTCCTCGTTTATTTTTACTCTCATCTTTTGTTGTCATAATGAAAAAGGCAATCTTAAAAAGAATTTTGTCAAATCCAAAGCCCCAGTACATGCCAATGATAAATTAAACACCATCAAATTAATTCTACGAGCTTTCCCTACTACACATAAGTAGGTTATACCACAATATAATTTGTATTATTATTTCCATTCTTTTCTTTTTTGTGCGGAATTATTAACCCGTAGCCCGTTTTACTGATAGTTGTAGTCAATGCAGCATACACGCCAATGTGCCATTTGCAGTTTATGAGCTGTGGAAATGTGTGAGTTGATGATGATAATGTCACACTTTTCCTTCAAAAATGTTGAAGCATTTATGTTCTTAAGTCAATAGAAAGAACACTTAACGCTTGACATGACGTTCCTACGAATTACTCTCTCTCTCTTTCTCTCCTTCTCTCTTTTTCTCTTCTCTCGGCACAACTTGTTCAAGTTTCAATGGAGGACTACAGATGCAGATGAGACTTTCCTTTTCTTTCCCTGTTCTTTTCTCTCCTGTTCTCGACAGTTTCTCGACTTGACATCCACACAGTATCATTACACAAACTTGAGCATTTTCCCTTTAGATTTGGAAGCTAGGAGAAAGTGAGCGAGAAAGAGAGAAAGTGAGAGAGAGAAAGTGAGAGAGAGAGAAAGAGAGAGACTAATTACACACTGATTACTGATTATGTTCCCACTGCTCAGATAATTTCAAGTGTATATGAATCCTCTGGACGATCCACACAAAATCCACTCTTAATTATCCTCGGCTATGGAAGAGACAGTAAATAATAATGCTCATGTTATTACACATAGTTCCTTTTGGTCGTAAACTTTAAACTTTGAGCAACTTTTCAAGGTTCCCGTATACACATAATGTGGACGAGAGCCCATTTAACTTTTCTTCCCTGAGTATATGTATCTTATAGATGCTGGAATGCTGGATAATGATCCTCGCACTGTATTTCGTTATTGTTACATATTCGTACTCCATGTACATATGTATTACACAGTGTGTACTACACACTGGGAAAAGGGAACTAAATATCTACTCGAGTTGTTGAGGGTGAATGAAATGAAAACGGATTTGAGAGACACTTAAAATAATATTCTAAATACATTTAGTTTGTTGAGATTTTGTCTTTCATCTTTGTGTATGTGTGTGTGTGTGTGTGTGTGTGTCTTTGTTTTTTCACATTAGAGCCAGTCGAGACGACGAGACTTCCTTCCAACACAACTGGGAAATGTATACATTTTGTTTGAGGATTTCTCATTCTAATTCCACAAATCCTCAAATAAAAGTAAAAGTCTTGCTTGTGTGTACATATGTATAGTCTTCCCTTTTTTACGCGAGAATAAACTCAAGCCAAATGTGATTATTGAACATTTCAGACGGACGATCAAAAAGGAAAAGAAAATCTTTTGTCTCTTTGTGAGACAAACGATGCTCCTAGTTTTACAATTTACATACTGCGTCTACATTTTACGCATTCAAACATTTTTTCCACATGCATAACAAATTTAATGACAAAATGATATCACTTCCTTGAACAAACTGTAATCATTTTGTCATCTCCGATTTATTTCTCTAGACTACAAGTATTTCAAATATACTTGTAGTAAGAGAATGGTCTTCATTTAAATGTCTAGTCTCAAGTCTGTGAATTTTATGAATCTTGTTAGTCTACTCAAGACGGTCTACAGAAAATGAATCGTGAGTTCTGTCTTCTCATATAAGTCAAGATTTTATCAAAATTAATTTATGTTCTCTCAAATTATGAATTTAAACACTAAATTCCATGGGCACACTAATTTCATATTTCCTTGACTTGTGACTGTTGAGAGATGCAAAAATACTTGTTGACTAGAGAAATGAGCAAGGTAATATATATCCAGGTGGACAAAGAATATGGGGATCCCATGAATGATCGTAACTAGCAGTAGACACACTATACTTTCCAAATTCGTAGGAAGGGTAAATAGACAGAACAGTGGGGGATTCAAAGGAAACCACCGCAAACAAACTCACCGTCGGATGCTTTCATAATTCCGCATCATATGCAAATACCACACATTTCATACTAGTCAAAAAACATGAAGGGAAATACACGAGTGTGAGGAGTCAACACATCCAGCGAGTAGGTAAGTTTTGAAAAGTAATCAGGATCCCCCTTTTCTGCCCATGAATATATATGAACAATATTATTATGAGCTCATTCTCGTTACTTGTCTATTCAACCATTCATCTATTCCCTCGTTAAATTCATTCATTCAGTTTCTCAGTTTCTCATTGGGAAATTAATTTGTTCTTGTTATTTGGGAAATTGGAAAAGGTCACGAACATGAGAAGCTTTTAATTTGAGGTGTAGGGACAACTTTTCTACATTTTTACAGATATGTGTATTCATCGCTGCATACAGTGTTGAGTGTATGACAGCCTTTATAGATAATTTAATTAAACGGAGCAAAACATTCTTCAAAAAAAAAAAAAACTAGATTTATGACAAAACTTTGGACTGAGGATTTCAATGTTGTACTTTTTTCTCTGAAGATCCCAATGCGTTGAGGACCATGACCCCTTCAAATTTCTGATGGAACTGTGTACTGGAATTTTGCGGAATATTAAATTATTCGGAACATGTCAAAATTGAGTAACAGACTTGAAATATCAAACTTCAAAAGATGAAAGAATAAAGATGAGAGAAATCTCGTTCACATTATGAGAATTTGAAACATTGTTCAAATAAATTGGGGGAAAGCGTTCTTAAAATCTAATAACGAAATTTAATTACTAAATTATGAAGTTTCCACTTCATCACCGCCGCCCATACCTTTCACATCCCCACCGTTTTGTACCTGGGAGAACTATATGAAATATTAATCAGTACAGACATAATATGGAGATTCCCAAAGTGGTGCAACTTCACCTGCACACACACACTTCCTCGTTTTTAACTCCCACACCAAAAACCATTCAAAAAGTGACTTTGTGTTGTTTTTCCGTATTACAAAGCTCAAGTTGAGATAATAGATAATCAATGGAAACAACTGGATTCTCCTAAATATTTGCAGGGACTGAACAACGAAATCTCTCTTTCTCTTTAGACTTGTAACCTTTCACTTTAAAAGCACTCACACATTCCGTCCATGTAGTTGTTCAAATATCATTTGAAACACTTCCACTTCCACATGAATGTTGTTTAGGTATTCAGATCAGATACTCTCCTCGCAGCAGCACTCGTGTCATTGAATAAAAGTAGGCGAGGAGTAACAACAAAATATGAGAGCAATAACATTCAAATCCATAATGTAATAGAAAGGGTGTAGATTATATGGAAACAGACTGAAATGGAATGGAAGGGAATGGAAATACATGGAGCTGTACCCTACTCGAGAGTGGGCTTGTGAATGTTTAAATATATGAAATATGGCTTGTGTGTTCCGCTTGAGGATTCTCTCGAATGTAAATGATTATGGATATTCTCATGTGTTCAGGTTGAAAATGAAGGAGAATAAAAAGAGAAAGAGAGACAGATTTACAGACTTGGTTAAACTCTCGTAGGATTTTGTGTGTGCTTGTGTGTGCTGGGAGTATTTGTAAAATACTGAGGCTTTCATTCTTCTTTGGCACTTGCTACATAATACATAATGTGCAATAGTATCATGGAGCTTAGAGTTTTTTTTTTTTTTGAGGGCGATGATTCTTTTCCACAGCTACTCGCTTTGCATCCGTAGAGAACTTGAAATCCTGAAGGGAACGAGTGTATATAGCTGATAACTGCACTATATTTTTGTGTGTGTGTATGTGTGTATGTATGATTCTGGGTAAAAGTAAGTACTTGAGTATCATAATAAAATGAAATATTCGACCACGATAGTGTTTTTTAAGTATCGACTCATGGCACATGGATACAAAGAATACACACACACATATACACATGTACACACAAAATGTATCGTATTTATGTAGGACAGTCATATATACATGCTACATGCATACAAACCACTACACAGGCAGAGAAAGGACTGTGAAAAAAAGCACAGCGCAGGCTGTCAATCCAAATGGGCTTAAGCGATCTTATCGTATACCCACACCCGTATATATCGTACTTCTACTTCCTACAGCTCTCTCTCTCTTTTGTTTTGTATGTAGAGTTTAGAGTGCGACTTTCTCTTTCTCTCTCTCTTTCACTCTCCCTCTGTGATGTGCTTGTGAGTGGGAGTGAGAAAGCATAAGCTGTAAAGACAGTGGTGGCTTTTATTCAAGTTGAAGCTGAGACTGAAGAGTACTAGTTTGTACTTGGCTCTCCACTTCTCAGCTCTTCTTGCTTTCTTTGCAGTATACATTGCAATATGTTGAAGAGAAAAAATATGTACATTGGAGAAATTGTAGACACAAGCTTGTAAACAGGATTAGTAGGAATGTGGCTCGCTTTCTCCGCCTCATTGAGCATTTCACAGCTTTCTCTTTCAGCTTTCTCTCGCTTTTTCTTTACTCTTTCCCCACTTCTCTCTCTCTCTGTCTCTATCCCCATCAACAAACGGAACGGTTAGGAGAGACACATGTTTTTCTGTCTCTTTCTCTCTCCGTCTGTCTTAGAATGAATTACTCTGAAAACTTTTTACCGGTTGAGTATGCAAATCCCATCAAATGCTTCAAATCTAGTTTTCGCGTTGGTCTTGTCCTTCTTCTCGCGTTTGAAATCTTAAGTTTTTCCATCATCAGAAGGAAAGTCTGAGTTTCTTTTTGAGGGGGGAATTTACAAATCCTGAGAACATTAAAACTAAGAAAATCCATTATTTTTCCCAGCAGATAATTCAGCGTCTATTCAGACACCTAGCTCCAATTTTTATATCCCTATAAAGATTCATATGTGTAATAAAAGTACGGCATTTCCTTTCAAACGCTCTCTCTCTCTCTCTCTCTCGTTTCATTTTTTTTATTGCGCCTTTGAAAAGGGAAAGTCGAGATCTCAAACTGAACTGTGTTGACAGGGGAGCTTTCTTGAGCCTTTGAGAAAATTGTGAGTGAATTTCTGGTGAGATAGAATTTGAAAATGGAGAGAAAATAGTGTTGACAAAAAATTAAGGTCACGTCGTAATATCATTTGACACGAAACTGAGAGACTTGTGAGAAAGTACATGACACATAAAATATGGATGGAAATTCTATTAAATGGAATTCCCCTTTGTACGTTTCTGGTTTTGCACACGATCTTACGTGTATTCAATATTCAAGTGGAAATGATCCGTCATGATAATTTAGTTAGTAATTCTAGGAACAAGTGCAAGCTGTGAAAACCTACATATAAATTGAGTGGCTTTCCACTTGACAACGACTCCCTTTATAAAACAGTAGCTGGAGGACTTTCACTTTCACTGACGATGCCATACTGATCGAGGAAAACAGTTGAATTAGTAACATCTATGAATTAAACGTGTCTGATGAATCTTATATTTGTAAATTTACTTTTCTGCAATAGAAATGTTGGTAAACCTTTGAGGCTTAATTAGTTAGTTTCTAAACTTTACAAATTCCCGGTTTCCATGTTGGTTGTTTTTCACCTGAAATGCCACAAATGTATTGACATTAATGCAATGTTAATACTGTCCATGTTGGTTATACACGATGGCAATTTGTTTCATCACTTTCTCTAACAGATTTTTGCTGTACATCCTACAGATAAAATCTCATCATTGTCAGTGTGAAATAGAAAATATGTTGTTACAACGAAAAAATGTCCTGAGATTGTACCTCAGAATTCCCCGAATCACAGATACTAAATGAGATTCTTCATAAAACATTTCCATAGAATAGAGAAGCTCTCTTTAATCTTGAGAAGAAGAATGGGAGTATGCACAAATTCCATTAAAATATGACGATTGCATAAAGTGACTGTCACACACAATAGGAATATCCCATTACTAACAACTCATGCATATTTACAAGCAGAGAGAATTGTGGTTCAAATTATGTAGCAAAGGGAAAGAGAAAGTAGAGGAATGTGTGCCTACAATGGAGGATTCAAACAGATACACACGATACCTTTACACTTCATATCATATCGTATGTATTGTATCTGGAGGGAAGTTGGATTTTACATTTTTGATTTCAAAGTAAGAGGGTACGGAAAACTGACAAACCCTAGGAGTAAAAACAAGATTAGTGAAGATCAAGTAAACCTTCCAGCCTTCAATTGCGTATCACAATTTGTGTGATACATGACAATTGGAGTGTTTTCTCTCTCTCTCTCTCTCTCTCTCTCTCACTCTCTCTCTCTCTCGCTTTCTCATTTTCCTTGACGACTTCCATTTGAAACTATGAACCTTATCATTTTCGTTCTTACAGAGTCCCAACTAGAAATCCAACCAATTTATATAGATGTAAATGTGCGCTTGTACGAGTATCCTTCAGAATAAAGCAGTAACACATAGTGAGGGACTTCTTCCTTGAGTCATTCACATCAGCATGGTGGACAGTCGTCTAAAAAACGAGCGAACATCGAGATGGCAAAAACTCAAACTCAAACTCGTTGCATATATGTCTAGAATTTTTTAGTGTTACAATAAATACACACACACACATTCCTTCACTCGCTCGTCTCATATATCGTATATACGTATATTTATGTATATCCCATCAGAGTGAAACCACATGAAAATTTTCTTATTCGTTTACAACTGGACCTATGTAGAAACGAGTGCAACAGTATTTGAGCTCTCGCTCGTTTTTTTTCTCGGGAGCCTGAGGAAACGTATCACGTGTGTCCGGAAACTACAAAGTACACGTTGATTTAATGAGCTGCCCTGTTTTCTCTTTTCCATCCCATCAATTGCATCACATACAATTCTCTCTCTTTTCCCGTGTTTTTTCTTTTACATTTCCACATGATGACTCTCCCGTATATTCTGTCCTATATGTAAAAGAACACTTGGGATTTTGGGATACATATGGAGTAGAGACAGACATATGGGGAAATATGTTTTACTGAGAGAAATTTTTAGTCATGGTCAAGAGATGATTTCTATTTTCCATTTAATATTCTTTGATGAGATTTTCCTACACGTTTCTTCCCCCTTTTCATATTGAGTTTCAAAAGGAAAAAGGAGAAGCGAGAGTATATTGAGTGTGTTCATTTGGAGAGATCCGTTGAGGCAATTTAATTGAAGACCAATGGGTGCTTTGATAAAAGAAGAGACATTGAATTGACATTTGATTTTTTTTATGGCGGGGGAGGGGGAGAGGAGGTGGATCTAATGATTCCCAAGATGTGTGAATGGTTGAACTAGAGAGAATGTATGTACTTGAGCTCGTACACGTGTAGGCTGGAGAAATTGAGGTCGGGATTCCGGATTTGGGTTTCGGGATGAACTCACGTATTTTATTTAATACCACAAAGAGGGAAAAAGTTGGGGGATTTGAGAATTATTCTCAAATGTACGCTTTTTATTCAGACCCATCACAATATTTTACAATCAGCAAGGGTTGAACAATACAAGAAGAAAGAAACAAAAAAGGTCTTGCTTCACTAAATTTACTTCAGATTTTCAGATATATACCATTTTCCTTTGACTGTTGGGTTTTTGAGATTCCTAATTTGGTTCATCGTTCAAATCCTTTAACTGTAATGTAAAATGTAATATTCGTTGTCGACTTTGATCTCAATTGAATTTCCTCATTTTCATTGTCTTTTTGTCTTTTTTGAATTTTCCAATATATAGGAGTTGAACGGGAAGGGGCACAAAAAACAAGAGCGTGGACGATAGGGAAAACGGTAAAGGAAGAAATTAAATAATTGAGAATGGAGAACTTGAAGGAAAAAGAGACGAAACGGAGATTTTTCCGCCGAACGGGTCTTTCTAAAGCTCATCAGCAACGATCGTTGGACAGTTCAAGTCCAATTCCAAGTCACTCACCAAGTCTGGAAAATAATTCTATGATTGCATTGGCAGCTGCATCCTCGACGACGACGACGAGTGGTTCAGCAAGTGGGAATCATCATTTTGGGGGGAGGGGTGGTGGGGGGAGTACTAGTCTGGATGAGACCGTCATCAATAATAAAATGGATCAACATAGAAGATTCATGGCTGCACCACGACGAGCACGCAGTGCAGAGAGATTCGACGGCATGCGAGTTGCATTCAATAGTCCAGGTAATTATTTCATCTACATATGTATGTACCTCCTCGATGATCCACCACATTCCCATACATACAAAACACAACACAAAAGGAACCAAGGACGAAGAACGAGAGAGAATGTATAGGGAAATAGCTTGTAATAAATTATGGACATGCCCACACAAACCTTCAATAATAATAAAAAGTCCTCGCTCTCCCTTTCGCCATATCCATGCACAAAATACAAACTTCAAACTGCAATCTTTTGTCATTTACAATCAGACATCCGTATAGAAATTTTGTTTAAAAAATTACCTTTTTTTTATCGCTTCCATTTTATTGTACTTTTTACATCACATTCTGCGTACCTCCACAAAACCTTGTAGTAGAAATTAGACTCGTGTGTAATGTGAAATGTGTAATGTGGAACCCCCCCCCAGAAAAACCACGTTCTAATTAATCATGGCCCAGTACCAATTTCATTTTCATGTAATTACCCAAGTTTTCTCGCATGTCAAATGTGAAACGTTGCAATCAATTTTAACCACCTTTGGGAATTAGATTTTCTCTCTCTCTCTCTCTTTCTCTTGTTTGTTCCTTGATTCATTCTTTCCTTCTTTGAACCTTTTCGCTAATAGTCAATAGTCGACAACAAAGGATTGCTCAAGTCAGTGAGAGTCTCGAGGGCAATCTAATAATCCAAATTGCATCAATGATTTAGCCAGGCTCTGAAGTCTTGGACTTGCTCTCCTGGCGTTTAGTTTTAGTTTGTTGT
Organism: Gisinianus flammeolus; assembly: GCA_034699125.1. NCBI lineage: Eukaryota > Metazoa > Arthropoda > Collembola > Symphypleona > Katiannidae > Gisinianus > Gisinianus flammeolus. The sequence goes on along the minus strand of JAIUND010001377.1, from coordinate 12,545 downwards.
TGGCGAGATTCGCGTAAGACGAGAGAGAGGGAAAAGAGGAGAAGAGGGAGTCTTAATATAATAAAGAATCTGGATTTCACCTCGCCATGAAATGGACAAATACACGTTTACACGTTTCCATAAATTATGTATACATAAAGTTCTCCCTCTCTCTCTCTCTCTTCTTCTTCGTTTTCTTTCTGCATAAAATGCGGACGCTGGACTCGGATATTGGCTACAAAAAAAGTATGTTGGAATGTTGGGTTGGGCATGAGGAAAGTGAAAAGTCTCGAGGGAGTGTGAGTTACATTGAGTAAAAGATAGTCTCTACATGATTTCAGTGTGTATGGTGGCAAAAAATACACTCTCGAGTATCTGTATGTGAGCATTTTTCTACTATTTTTAGCCTGTTGGCACCCAATCATTTCAATTCTCCGTACTCACGAGGAGAGAAATTCCTTTTCTCCTCTCTTTCTCTTTCTCTCTCTCCTTTTCCCTTACCAATCCCATCGAGTCACGTACACCCAAAATTGGCTTATCATGATTAATTCATCACCATTCATTTTTCTCAGAATGAAATCTCCCAACGACTCTCTCCCTTTCTCTCTCGCTCTCTCTTTTGTATAAATACATCGACAGCTAAAACTAAAGTTTGGCTTTCACAGTTTACCTTGCTGTCAAAGCAATGGAGGGCGGAGTGCCAACTTGCACAAGAAAAGTTGCCTATGAGCTTCCTTCCCAACTTTTTTCTTCCATCGCATGAGAGTCCCAAATGAATGAAAGTAAAACTGTAGAAACGAATTCCCAAATTCTTCCTCTCTTTATTTTTCACATTTCCAAATTTGCTGTTCCGCTTCCTTGTGAATTGTAAACTATCTGTGTGGTCGCCATTGTACGAAGAAAACGTACGATTTTCTGAGACTCGTCTAAGGAACTTGATTGAAATTGATAACGGGGACTCAAAATGATTGTGAGAGGATTTCAAGGAACTTTTGTCATTTCAAAAAAAAACGAATTCAAAAATATTTTGATTGCCTTTGGTGTGAGAATCAAAAAGTGCAAGCGTTGAAATGATTTGGAAAAAAAGTTCAACGGGAGAATCTTGGGCAAACATAAATAGAAAATCAAAAAAAAAAAAAAAATCTCACAGATCTTCCATTTCCTTGACTGGCTTGACTATGTGTGTTTCATAACGAAATGGAACGACCATTTTTTTGGTGGCCTGCAGAGATTCCCTTGACATTCAAATATTGATCGATATCTCAAGTGCAATTTTGTTCTCCTTCTTTCCTATACTGCTCTTACTTGACTATCGTCTGAGCAGTGGATGTCCGAAAACCAATTGAACACTGAGACAGTTTAATCCCGTTGGTTTGTCGAGGATGGGACCCTGATTTTTTAGCTGGAGATCCCATATACTTATTCCAGCCATGGGGATATTGATGTAGATGGACAATTTGACGGATATCATCTGTATTGGGAATTGTGTGTGAGAGGATTCTTTTTATCTCAATTGGTACCACAGCTGTTACTCTCACGCCAAGCTCAAAGTCAATTCAAGCCCAAGCAATAATAATTGGAGAATTTTCTTTCCTTCTTTCCCTCGGAGAGGGAAAAGTGAGAATGAAACGTTATCTCTGTCAATACTATTACGATATTTGTTAAGTGGGAAGGTTTCCGCGTCTAAAAAGTTTGTTTAATAAATTCTCTCTCTCTCTCTCTCTCTCGCTCTCTCTTTATCTGAAGGAAACGACTTAGAATTGAACCAGTATTATATTTTTTATTGTTTTTCCTCGGATTAAGGATTTTTTTTTACCACTTTTCTAATCACAAACTCCAACTTCCAAGTTTGTCCATCCTCTCATTGATTTTTCATTCTTTTCTCTGTCTAATACACTCATTGCCTGAAATTAGCACGAGAAGAGACTGAATGAAGATAGAGAGAGAGAGAGAGAAAAGAGTACAAATATGATTAGTCTATTCCATGGAATTGCAAACACATGAGAGAGAGACAAATGGAGAAGAACTCGGAAATGAACAAAGGAAATAAGTAAAAAAAAAAAGAAGAAAAACTCACATTAATACTCTTCAAAACTCTTTTGCTGACAGAAATAATAATAAAAACAACAACAATAACAACCATGAGGAAAACCCAAAGGACAAATTTTTTGTGCTTGCGATTAGTTTCATGTTGTTGTGTATTGTACAAGCGCCAGAAAAGACACTTAAGCTCTGTTTTCTGCAGTCGGTATTAAGTTGTTCCATCGACCACCCACAAGTTAATCACTAGACAACTCACATGATGTCAAAACGAGAAGAAAATAAAAGTAACTTTACCCTCAAAAAGATAAATACATATATATATATATAATAATAACAAAAATGTCTAGAAACTTTTTCTTCATTGTTTTGTTGTATGAGGAAAACAGGAGAGGAATATTGTGTATGACGATTATTCGCGTTTCTATATCCATATAGTTCATGTAGGTGAAGGTCTGTTCCATTTTCCGTTTCAGGTTTTTAATCTTTGACTATAGTTTTGTCTCTCTCTCTTTTTGTTTAGCTCAATCCAATGGGTATTCTCTGGTGGCAATCTTTATATTCCTTTTACTCGAAAAAGCTGTCGAAAATTTCCCTCAAAATTTCCAAATTTACTTATCTTCTTTATGCTTCCGACCTCCACAAGAAACAAAACTTTTTTCCCAAGGCTATACGTTTAACTTTTTTTATGACGCCCAAACTTATATTTCTTATTTTACATTTGATAGGATTTGCTGTGTGTGTGTGTGTGTGTGTGTGAGTGTGTGTAGAATCGCTGTAAATGTGTGTGTGCAATGTGCATTTCACTTCACTTTGGCGTCATTGACGAGAGCTGCTGCAACTTTTTTAAATTCCGAATCTATGTATGCAAAAAAAAAAAAATTTCCCTTCAGCAAGTCCTTGTCAACGAATGTTTTGTATGGAGATGCAGGAAAGTGAAACTCGATGGAATTGCCTGTTCAATATTTGTGGGCGTTTCATGGCAGGAGAAACGTTTTTTAGCTTTTACTGTGGTGATGAAAATACAGATAGAAAAATGATTTAACAACTTTCCAATCGTCTCTTCTAGGTATTTATATTCTTGGATACTCTTAAGAAACTTAAGATGGTCTGACTAAACTCACATCCAAAGTCCCTTTTCTTGTTTTCGATAATCTTCAAGATTTCCTGATATAATCAAGGAAAAGTTTCGTTATTTTTAATCATAATTATGGTTTTTTAAAATACTTTCCATTCGTAAAAAATAAATTTTAAATTATGGATTATTATGGAAATCCAGGATGGCATGTCAGGCATGTGTTAATTTTGACACGATTTTATTTATGAAAGAGATGAGAAAATAAGGAAATGTGAATAAAAAATTGATTTTGTGCTCTCTTCCGACGACGATTCACTTTTATTTCCGCCAAGTCATCTGGCTCAATAAAATCGACGAGTATATTGAATTGTGGATCGGAAATTGAGGAACAGGAAGAAGAATAAAAGGAAAAGGGAAGAAGAGAGAGACGGAACATGAATCCTTTTTTAGGACAGAGAGAGAGAGAGAAAGATCCCATGTGTATTTGCATAGCCCGCCCACTTACATTTTCTTTTTGAATATATAGTTAGAACTGAGAAACTAAAAGTTGAAGCGAACCTTATCGTAATAAAATGGAGTCATGAAAAGTCGTTTCAAGTAAACGAGTTTTGTCTGCTTTTCTTCCTCCATTTGTCGTTTGGACTGGTGAGACGGTGTGCGAGATGGAAAGAGTAGAGGAAAAGGACCCCCCCAATACAGAGATAGAAAGTTTCATCAATTGCGACTATCAAAACGACAAACTTGAAGGGGAATTTCAAAAAGTACTGATCGTGAAAGTAAAGAGAGCGAGAGAGCGAGAGAACAGAAGACTCTGACAATAACTCGAGAGACTCGTTTTTTCAATTTCCAAATAAATGTGTATGGCTTTCCATTTTGATGTGTTTCTCTTCTTTTCCTTGTGCACTTTCATCTGTGCTCAAGTGTATATAGAAAATGAATCTCCCCATATTTATTATCATGAAATTATTATGCACTCACACGCATCATTCCCTCCCAAGAGACCCAAGAGTGAATAACAATCAAAATGACTTCCTTTCTATTAACTTGGAATTCCAACACCCAAACACTCACATTTTCAATCCTCTGCCGATGGTTTCCTTTGTGTGAGGATGATCCCAATAATGAATAAATGTATGTAATTGTATAAAGTCTGTGTTACAAAATTGTAATGTAATGGATCGTGTATATAATAATAATAATCATTATTATTATTATGTATTTCCAGGTGATGATATGCATCGAAACTTTCGTTCTCCTCAGTTGATGCGGACCGGTGGGAATTCAGTCACGGACCTTGGGCGATCTGGTTCCGGATCACAAACCCCAACAATGCCCATGCCATCCCCTCCACCTCCATATTCGTCCACCATCACCGATGTAAGAACTCGACCACCGATTCTCATTGTATACTGTTATTGCTATTTTTTTTTTTGCTTTGCCTGGTGAAATCAGTGAAATCCCACTGTGAAGAAACCAGGAAATCAAAATCAGGGAAATGAGCATTGATAATAAAATGTAATATGAAATATCGTATACTTATATGAGCAGATAACAGGACCACCAAGTTATCGTCAGGCTGTGGCAGCCATGACAGCTGCAGCAGCAGCTCAAGCTCAAGGAAAAGCAGCAAATGCCCGGAATTTCACAATGGCCCACAGGGGAACTCAAAGCTTTGACACGAGTGTGGGAATGCCAACTGGAAATACTTTGAGGTCCGCTTCATCGGTCCCTGCTTTCAACCCACCGGATGAGATCCTTTGCAACTGTTCCAAATGTCAGGTGAGTGCGCAAAAGAGTGAGAGAGACTCATTTCCCGTGTTTTCACTATACCAGTGAAAGAGAAAGAGAGGAGAAATGTAGGTAGATGAGAACACAAAGTGAAAGAGTAAATAAGTTGGAAGTGTACGTGTTAAAAGGGAATTCTATGTACTTTCTTGCACATTCAATGAGTGGAATGGGAAACGAGAGAGAGAAAGAGAAAGAGAGAGAGAGAGAGACAGGGGGGAATTATTGGAGGAATGAGTTCAAGTGCGGCCATTCCATTCCCATGTAGATATAGGTACACTCTGTCATTTATTATGACAATTTAACAGATTGTACTCTGTATACATGAGAAGAGAGAATAGGACATGAAATGAATTGATGAGTAAAATTTAAGTATGTATACAACTGATGCTCATTTCTTCGTTTGCCTGTAGCTGTCCGCCTCTTCACGACCACATCATCTCTATACTGATACTCTCAAACGAACACACAAAAGGCCACTTTCGTGCTCGTACGAGAAGAAAATTTATCGCGCTTTTCTTCTATAGGTACTCTATGCTCTCGTCAGTCCTTCAAAAAAAAAACTCCTTGGCAGTCTCCCGGGTAGTATTCAGCTCTCTCAGTTTTTACACTTGAAGATTTTCTGACACACTCTCTCTCTCTCTTTCTCTCCCTTGTTTTTTTCCTCTTTTTCTCCGTTCGGTACGGTACCTACTATGTACCTACAGACATTTTGCACTAGTGCTTAGTTCCTGTAGTACAAGGACTCCGTAATCTTATGTCGTGGAACAGGTGCGGTTGGGGAGGGAGGACTCAAGTCTTTCTCCATTAAATGGCCAATTCCCTCCTCACCAACCAACCAACCAACCAACCACTACCAAACACATAAGAACTACCTACTCCCAATTTTGCCACATGGTGACAGAAACAATTTAAATGCTCCATTTACCATTTACACTTCTTCTACATGGAAACTCCGTAATACTTTCCCCATGGCACTTCAAATCCATAAACTCACAATCCACGTGCATTGTTTTTTATTACCCACAGGAAACGGTACAAGCTGCACACACAAACACACACACACACACACACGTTTTACTACTACTGAAGCCAATGGCTACACAAGCGTTCAAAAAACGTCAAAAATATCCGCGTATAGTTTGTCTTTCACTCGTGCAATGAAATAAAAATACTAGTAAATGAGCAATGAAATCCATTGTCCCGCATATTACATTACTTCAACCGAAAAACCACCAACCACTTAAAAAGTTGCATTTGTTTTCCAAGGAGAGTACAAGGAAAATGTGAAAGAAGAAGTATTGAATGTATGAGAATCGAGATTATCATACATTCCATGATGTGATGTACATAACTAATACTATAAACCACAAGACGGAATACAATAATGAAAAATACATTGAGTTGGAGAATGAAAACTTGACAATCTTTGCGCATATATTTATTCGTTGTATCTCAATTGGATGGACTGCATGGAATGGAAATGAATAGATTCCAAAAGAGAAGTCCTCTCGCTGTCGCTCTCTTGAAACCGCAATAAAGGCAACTTTTCGTCTCTATCCTTGAAATTCTTCATCATCATGGCGATACAGGATTACATTTTATTTGTTTATAGTCGGCTAATCCGTTTGATGAAAGAGAGAGAGAGAGAGAGAGAGAGAAGGCTGTCTGTCTGTATAGTCTATATGCAGACTTTTGTGACAGGAGCTGCTGACGAAGCCTTATCCGCATACAGATATATATTCTTATCGTATCATTGCAAATGGAGGGGAAAAAATCACTTTAGAAATGATGGCTGGCAGGCATTTGGAAATCTATGCTGAGGTATGAAGATTGTTGTTGAGATATTTCCGTATTATACTCATTTGAAATGAAGAGAGATGAAATGGATTCGGGATATAGAACGACGTAAAAAGACGGACGGACGATGACGATTTGACTTGAATAAAGAATGAGAGGACAAAAGAAGTCAAGATCAAGATGCATTCTGAATTCTGAATTCGGAATCCGGGGTCGGAATTTTCGAGTGATACGGGGAAAGTATCCTGTATTCCTGTATATCGTATGTGTTTGCGTGTGTCCCTATAGATTTCAATATAAATGTGGGGAAAGTAACGAGACTTTACAAGACTGACGAGGTAGGAAGTGAAGGATGTGTAAAGTCATGTGTAAAGTCATGTCATGTGGATGTCTTGTCCTCGGATATCCATCCAACCCACGTAATCCCTCCTTCCCACGCTGATCTTTCCTTCCTTCCTCCCTTCCTCATGAAAGTCCATATCCAATTGCGATAAGAGATAAAGATTTGTAAGAATTATTTTTCTACTATGTAGTCCCTTCCCCCCTTTTTTTACTAGACAATTGACATTGAGCGAGAAAAGGAAGGACATATTTGAAGAGTAAAATTCGAGAGAGAAAGAGAGAGAGAGAGAGAGAGAGAGAAGAAAGGAAATGCATGTTCAATGTCCATACAGATACAGAACCAAGTACAAGCAAGGAGAGAGAGGCAAAAAAAGGAGAGGAGGGAAAGAAATTAATACGATAAGATAAGATACAAGACAATTTAATTCTCAAACTGTCAAGACTGTAATCCACACAGCTCCAGGTCCTCTAGTCGAGATTTTGAGATTAAGAAAAAAACTGGAAATAATGGGAAATGAAAAATATGTGTAGGCTGTAGACCAGCAGTGCGCAACCCGTGTCACGCGTGACATAAATGTTACTCGGTCTCTTCATTTTTAACATTAGCGTATATGGCAGTGTGTAGATAAAAACGCGTTTTTGGTCACCCTTGTGTCACGCGTGCCAAACAAGTTGCGCACCGCTGCTGTAGACTGTAGAGTAAACATAGGCTGTATATAAAATAAATGTATAAATTATCAAAACAATTTTATACGAAAAATTCCTTTTAAGCAATAAAAAAGACAAATTTTGTATATGGAGATGAGTTGAATAGAAAAGAAGTGTAAATCAATTTTTTTTTTTTGCTAAGCAAAATCAAGTAATTCAAGCCGATTCGAACAAAAAGCTGGTGAGAGTGGCATTTGAATTTGAAGTACATATTATGTAAGTATGTACAGAGTACAAGACATACGTAAAAAGGAGCAATGTGCAAACGAAAAGTCTTGGTTTTTAATATGCGGTGGCTCAATTCAATTCCAAGTTGAAATGAGAAAATAATTAGCCTGAGAAGAAACAATCTTAAATCTGAATGGTTGAAAAGGAAAGGGAAAAAAAGTTAATTTACTTGCAACTTTTCAACATTCTTGATTTCCCTCTGACTCCATGTTGAGGGAGTCTGGAGAGAAAGAAAGAGAGCGAAAGAGACAGAGTGGGAAGAGAGAAAGAGAACAAGCGAGAGACAGATCTCAAAAAAGTTTAGAATGTGGAAGAGTATAAGAGGAAACGTGAATGTCTTTCCACGCTATTTCAATTTGTCCTTGTCTACACTCTACACTCTACAGACACACGCATAGGTTTTAGATTCTCTGGCTCTTGTTTCTGGATTCTGGATTTTTTTCCCCACCAAATTAAAGAGGAAACAAAGCGCGTGGAGTGAGAAAAGAAAACGGAAAGTTAGACTTGAGAGAGTTTTACTTTGTTGGTTGGGTTCCCAGTTGAGTCTCTACTCGAGTCTCACTCTTAAATTGCAATATTGATGCAAGAGAGAGAGAGTGTGTGTGTGTGTGTGATAATAAGAGGAACAAGAAAAAAGACAAAGCGAGGGTGTTTGTGAATGGTCGGTTCGCATCAGGAAAAACAAATACAAAAAATACGAGTACAAATTCTCTTTACTCTTTTCCCCATCTTTGATTTTCTCTCCATTTCTCTGCACCATCGTAGTTTCCTTCAATCTTGGAAATTTCCCTGTGTATGTGCGTTGTTTTGTAGAAAAAGCAGCGTAGTAGTTGTGTGTCTGTGTACTCAACTTGTGAGGGCAGAGAGCTCAAGTTGAGGAGCTCAGCCTAAGCGGTTCACATCAGGAGATCGACATCAAGAAAAGTAAACTTCCGTTTCAGTAGTTACACGAGGAGTCGTAGAAATGAAGACCAAACAGACGGTCCTCGTTTATTTCGTTCAAACAAATTTCGTCCACTTTCACTTCCCTCCTCGGTACTGTCAAAAAAATTGGGTCTATAATCCTCGTCTGCAGACAGATACATACATATACGTATCCTGGAAAAGATGTACACTGGAAATGTTCCTCTTATTTGAAAATGGACTGTTTTTTTCTCCTCTCTTCATTTCTCTCCACATACATACATACAAACATACATACGTACATGTGTGTGGACAAAAGGGGGACACAGGTTGAGTTAAGTATACGTGCAGTTTCCTCCCTGTACTTTCACTTTAACATTTGCTCTAGTTTTCCACAGGCGTAATTAACGTAGTCAAGTATCTCCACGTGTCACATAACACAACTCAACTTGGATTCAGACTTTATATTCATTATTCCAAAACACTCACATTTATACACACACGACTACTCAAATTCCCTGGAACACATAAAACATATTGTTTTTAAGTAAAATCAAATACGAGCACCCACGCTCGTTCACAGAGTTTTATACAGAGATGTACGTACGAATGAACATGCACAAGTGAATTGTAAAATTGTGTTTGGATAGGTATGTATTTTGAGGTGGTTCATCCCTCTTTGTTTCTCACTTTGATTTCCCCATCACAGTCGTCTCTGTTTTCATTCGCACACCATCCATTTCCTAATACTCTCCGGACGGTGCACGAATCCTTTGAGTAATCCCATTACCACCACAACAATTTTACAGATAAAGGATGCACGGAATCCTTCAAGAGCTGTTTCCAAGTAAAACTTTATTAAATCCCACATTTCATCTGAACGTCTACATACATGAGAGAGAGAGAGAGAGAGCGCTCACACAAACAACTCGTATTAGCAATAAATGAATGTTGAATCTAGCGTATTTTATCGAAATTTGATTACCTTACTGTGGGATTTGTCGCAATTATGTAATTATTATTGGGACTCGGTGCAAAGCAAATGGATAGAGAAAAATTAAGGAGAAACAGGCAATGTAAACGAGGTAAACTCCTTTCTGGCTTGGCAACTGTTTAAACAAATGTTACGCTAGACTTGAACTTGAGTAGAGTCCATTCGTAGAGGACTTTGATTTCCGGTTAATGAAAGTAAAAGTGAATCCACGAGTTCATTCACCATGGACGGACTGTCACAAGCATGTCTCTGGGCAAAATAGGCCGACAGGGGAATCACCATAAAACCACAACCATGGAAACCACTATCCTTCAAATTCGGTAGAAAACACTACAGGAATCTCTAATTTCGATAATGATCAGTTTAAAATGTTCAGTGAGGAGTTTAATTGTTCATCAGTTAAATTCCTAGAAGTTTCACACTTTTCAAATGATTTGAGCTCCAAGTCTATGAGATTAAAATATCGACTGCTGTTTGTGTTGAAGTTTGAGAGTTGCCACTCAGATCCGGATTTTCTTTTGTCAAAGTGCAAAAACGTTGAGTCCTCAGTGACGAATTGAGTGCAAAGAGCTTTGAATTCATTGACTTTGGCCAAAAGTTCATCATAGCTTTTCTCTCATTTGCGTTCCAAGCCTTCAAATTACTTACTCAAGGTTGAAACAACTCTGGAAAACTCGACCATCGACGACGATCCATTTCTCTTTGTCTCCATCAAGTCGTACAAAACACAGGGTTCGACTGGATTGTTACCGTACAAGCTCGAAACAATTTTAATTTAAACGATATTACGTGTTAGGAATTTTAGTTCATTTTATTGGTGAAATGTAATATATGAGTCTTGAAACTTGAATGCAGTTTTTTACATGAGATAATGAAATGAAATTTTTGTTTTGTGTAGGTCCTCCAACGTCCAAATGAATATGGAGAGTACAATGATGCAGTTTATATGGAATCACAAGCATTTTTGATGCACGAGATTATGACCGATGGCATGGCATTTTGCTCCGTTATGTGAATTAACGTAAGTACCTAAATCAATTTATTGTCGACTGACACCCACACACACGCAAATAGTGACACCAGAACAAGTATCTCCAAAAAACAATTTCCGGAATTCCTCAAGTATTATGTGTTCCAATATGTAATACATTGTTACAAAAGAAAACTTGTTTCCACCTCCCTCGAATCCTTCTTCATTTTTTCCCTCCATTATTTCCATTATTCATTTTCACATTTCTTTCCTTAACATTTTCTTTCCTTTCCTCCTCTTGTAGTTCTAATTCATTTATGCTATACTATTAAATATTTCCTTTCATCCATTTGTTCATTTCAAATTGAAGACTCTTCACATCTTTCCTTGGTTTCTCTCATCGATACTGCAGAGCCCACCAGAAGTGTTGGAAAACGTCTCAGAATATTTATATGTATGTTGGAGGGTTTTTACTATGTGTAATATGTGTACTGAAATCGGCATCTTGTACCCCCCAAAAAAAACTTTTATTAATTAACTTGTTGTGATTTCTGATTTCCCCCTCATTTTAGTAGTTTAATGACACCCGTCAGCAGTGTATGTAGTGCATAGTGAGAGAAGAAAAACATCATTCACAGTTCATATATTGATTTGTCCTCATGAATGGTGTAACACAGGACTCATCAAATTATTATGACATGTAATGAAATGGATGCTTTCTTCTCCTCCTCCTCCTTTCTTTCCCCCCTTTCTTTATATCTATTAATGTTATTAAATTCTTTCTTTCTCCTCCGTTTTCACTGTACCTGCTATGTGCTATACTGCTTTCACTTCCTTTCCATTTAATTTTGTTCAAGAAATCAATTCTCTATTTAATGGAAATTCCATACACCGAAATAACATTTTTATTATTGCATTTCACATGATTGGTGTATATACAGCATGTGAAAATTCATCTATTTTTTTCTCTATAGTTAAATCAAATATAACGTTTTGGACCTGAAACTAATCATATGTGGTGCTATAAAATACCTGGAGTAATGTATAAATTTTCCTCATTTCCAATTTCCCTTGTTCTAATGAAGAAATTGAGAATTTGTTTTGGTTTGCAAAAGAAATTACCAAAGAGAAATTGAATATGTACTTAAATATATATATATATATTCTACAAACTAGACTATAGACAAATGTGTGTGTACATCAAATTAAATGTTGAATGCATTTGTATATACTATTATTAAAAACAATACTTTCTTGTCAATATATAAAGAAATTCAAAATAAATCCGAATTGTTATGTATTTGTCATTCAAAATGGAAAACGTCTAAGGGTCTTTGAAAAAAAACTAAAAATATTGAAATAAAATGGAAGACGTGGAATAAGGAAACTTCTATATAATCGAAGATGAAGAGGAAAAGCTTTCAAAAATTATATAGAAATGATTTTCGGAAGAATGTAAAAATAAATATATAGGCAGATAAAAAAAAAACTGGAGATATAATGTGTTCTGAATCTTGCATATTTGGAATGCGAATTCTTATAATAAAGTGAAAAAAACGTGTCATAAATGTTTTGTAATATATATATATAAATATATATATATATAAACAGAATCTGTATTACTGATGTATGCAAAATACATACAGTCCATCCAAAAACTTTATACACTTTCGTGAATTTATTGGCTCCGCCCATAGAAAAAGTTTTTCCTTGCAGAG
>JAIUND010001376.1:0-36725 GCA_034699125.1 Gisinianus flammeolus | reverse complement strand
ATGCGAGCAAACGTTTTCCTCAATGAAAGTGTTAAAAAATAAGAACCGTGCACGATTGACGGATTTCAATTTGGAAATCAACTACGACTAACCACCACAAAATTCTGTCCAGAAATAAAAAAATTAGTAAAAGACAAGAAAGTTTTAAAGTCACATTGAAATTTTGCAACTTTATAATGTAATGATTATAAATGTGAGTATGTAGGTTTGAAAATTTGCAATAAAATAATATGCATTATATATGTAGGTACATATGTTTACATGTCACGCCGAGGTTATGTTCAGTTAATTGTGTCACGGGTTAAAATCAAGTTGCGCACTGCTGTCGTACACACTACCTACCACATGTACCTCTTCATGCCTACTGTCTGTGTGTACACATTACACATGTATTTTACCATACGTGTGAGTATACACGATGACGACTGCTTCAGATTTTGTGAATTTAGACTTCTGTTCTATTCCTTCAAGGGAGACTTGAAGCTTTCTGTTTCCTCATTCACCCTTGTGCATTCAAATGCTCAACAGTCCAGTTAACCACATCAATTAATTAAGACACTCTATTATTTCGCAGTCTGTCACAGCCACAGATTCATCATACATACTCTCTCATTTCCCTATAGGAAAACTTTTCTCGAATTATTTTTCAAACCATATGGACTTTGGGGTTAAAAATGAAAAGGATTTATTCCGAAAGAAAGACAAAAGAGTTGGCGACGAGATTGAAATGTAAGAGGTAAATAATTGAAGTTGAGGAGCTCCGAATGGAAAATGTGATTACAGTGTTACAAAAAACGTAGAAAATGACTAAAGTGTGAATTAATGCGGGATAACATCAAATCATTATCACAGTCATGACCGCATATAAAGTTTGTTTTGATATTCATTCGAGTTCGGATTAAAGTGGAATCCATATACTTCACATGTCAATGGGTAAAAGATGAGTCAAACCTATACGTGCTTGATGATTCATGAACGAGTGGAAAATAAATTATTTTTACTATTCAGCCGTTTATAATTTATTACCGAACATATATATTTTAACATGGTTATGACATGATCCAACGAATCTACGAGGGGAACTATTGAAAGCAAAAAGAAAAAAAAATCTTTAGTGGACAAGTCAATAAGAGAAGCACTCGAGAGCACATCAACTGACTTATGTATTTAATTTCCAGATTGATTCCATTCCAGCGGTCAATGCTGATGCGGACTTCTCTTCCAATGATAAATGGGATGACGGATGAACGAAAGAAAGAGAGAGAGAGCAATCTGATCAATTGATGTTGAGCGAGTATTGAGTGGCCACAGAGGTAGAATAAGTAATATCTCAAGTCTTCGTCTCCAAAGAACTCTACTCAACTCCAATCTTTCTCTCTTTCTCTCTTTCTGTCTCTCTCTCTCTCTCTTCTGAACCGACAAAACCCAAAAGATATGCTTTTCTTCTTCAAGCGACTCGAATCTCTCGAATCTCAAAACTGAAATCAGAACTCCAAAGACGGAATCTGTCTACTGTCTACAGCTACACTCACAAATCCTACATACACACATACACACACACATTTTCCATCTCGCTGCAAGGAATTGCATAAGATGGAAAAGGCAAGAGCTCAAAACCCCGAACCCGAACACATCATCATCTCATGCGGGTTTTCTGCATCAGCATTGCAATCGAATGCATCCCATCACAGTTCACAGTAAACATACTACAACCCATAATACGATATAATAGAACATTATTACACAGTTCGTCTTCTTCACAATCTCTCTCTCTCGTTCTTTCTCTCAGTACACACAGCACACTATTATGCTCTACACTCCTCTACACACTCACTTACCAAGTTAAACCTGTAAGTGTAGGATCAAACCGGAGAAGAAAGAACGTTGAGTTAAAGAGCGGAAAATCAATGGTAGTTCTTTGTACATGTACTTATGTACTATGCACAACTGCTTTTCTCAGCCCTACATCTTTCTCATTCTCTTCTCCTCACACACACACACACACAGCGGCAGAACCCCTACATTGCCTACATGACTATAACCCAAATACAGTACCTGCACAATCCACACTGGAACAGCTCAAGAAATACGAAGCTATAGGTACGTATTTCTCTCTCCTGTATGTACATATATAATACTTCATCTAGATATGTATATGTACTTGTAATACATACATATTTGAGTCTGGCCCCACACAAACAAACGAACGAACCAACCAACCAACGAAAGTACGGATACGACCCTAGACTCCCTCTGAACTCTGAACATACACACATATACTCTCGCTTACTTTCTAGTTTTACTTTTCTTTCTACCCTCTGCTCTGCTTGTCTGCTTTAGTTGGTTGGCTGGCAAATTCGGGAATTTCAGGATTTCCCTCTTCGATTCCTTTCCTTTCCCTTCCACGACGACTACTCTAGTGCTAAACTTGGTGGATATGAAGTACAATTGTAGGAGAAGAGAGAGAGAGAGAGAAACTAGTTTCAGTAAACTTGGTTGAGGGTTTCCTTTGAATTTCAGCAAGAGTGTGTGTGTATGTATATAAGTAGAAGAAGTTCCAAGGTATATACAGGCCAGAAGGAGCCGCACCATACCCAGAAAACATAGGCATATATATACACGAACCGATTTCGGATTCAACAGTGACAGTAAATGTATGTAGATAGAATGTAGAACCAACGTGTACTACAGATACATATATATATATAGCTACACCTACACTACTGAGGCCCTCGTTCATACAGTTGTGTACTCACTACTCACACGCTCTCTCCAGCTCTCTCTCTCTGTTATTTCGTGACATTGAGATATTTTGCAGGTTTCAAAGTAGCTTTCTTTCCGTTGCTGGGAAAGCTAGGGGAAACTGTAATAATATCTGTAAGAGTGTGCACTGTAAATATTATGTATTTAGTTAGTAAGACAAGAGACAAGGGGTAAAACTATGTAGTATACCGCTAGCGGCTCTTTCCATTTCTCTCTCTCTCTCTCTCTCTCTTCAACAGTTACCGAATCGGAGACTCTAAAAAAACGAAGCTCTAGTCTTTTCCCAAGTAGTCCCAAAACATTTCATAGAAAATACCAAGCTCAAACTAAACTTGTAACAAGTTAAAGTACGAAATACTTTTTATTTTCCTATATAACGTTCAACTTTGTTTGGGTAAACAAAACAGGACAAGGGGAAAAACAAGTTCAAGCAAGAAGTTTGGAAGAATTATTAATAAGATAATACGAATAAAATAAGAAGTGGACAGATTGACTAGGAATAAGGCAATGAGATAAGCGCAAAATTCCTCAACTGCGGTGTAAAGAATTGCGTTTGAAACATCAATTATATTTTAAATATTCAAAGTCATCATAAATCAAAATCGAGCATACGTTTCAAATTAAAGCCACTTTCAAACGGAAATGGTATATTAAAAAACGTAAATGTAGTCAACAGTTCTGACTACCAGTAGGAAAAAAACTGGAGCAACACACAGAAAGAAACAACAATTTCTGGATACAAAACGCAAAACAGAGAACAAAAAAAAAGGAAAGGAAATCAGAAACAGGAACGTAACTAAAGATGATCGTTGACTGGGACGAGCGAAAAATAGTTTAATGGGGACATGATAAAACTGCAGAGAGAGAACAAGAGGCAAAAGATAAAAAAAAAAACTCAGAGTGAGAGAAATGGAAAAAGGGAACGGAAGGAGAGAAAAATGAAGAAGAAAACGACTCTGAGAGAGAGAAAGAGAGAACTCTGTCTGTGTGAAGCCGACAGTTAAGTTTCCGAACACAACAACACAGCCTACAAGGGTAACCGGGAAAAGCGAGTAGTCATCTTTCTCTCTCCCTCTGTTTTTTCTTCTTCTTTTCCTTTTTCTTCTTTTTGCAAACACACGAACGAGTTTAAAAGTACATTGAAGAAGAAAAAACCGGGGAAAAAACTGTGGCCTACTGTGTTCATCTGGGTCTAAATCTGTAGTACGGCACGACTCTCTTTCTCTCTCTCTTCTAAACTATTACTATCCAACTCCGATTCCAACTCAAGTCTCACAAGTATGAAAGCGAAAACGGGGAACAAGACCATGAACGAGAAAAAGACTGGAATCACAGAGACGTATATATATACACAAGTGAAAAAGAAAAGAAGAAGAAGAAGTAAGCGAGAGAGTGGAGTGAAATGTGCTAACGCCCAAAAATGAGCTTCACAAACACTTTTACAAATATCTCTCTGAACATTTGAAGAAAAAAAACTTTGTGCCTTCGTCTTCCTATATATATTCGTCCTCATTCCATTCTTCACACAGGCACATTGCCTTTTTGAGTTGAGTTGAGTCGACTATCAGCAACAGAACGATGAACACACACAGTCAGTCACACAAGGACTGCTGACTATAAGAAGAAGAAGAAAAAGAAGAAGAACGGAGTGCACAAACATGAGAAGAAGAAGAAGAAGAAGAAGAAATAACCTGATAATCACATGAATTCTATGATATGACACCGAAACAACTATCAGTTTCTCCTATACGTCATGTCGTAAGAAAACATTTCATGTAAGGTCTTGGTCTACGTATGTATTTTCGTTTGTGTTTGTGTGTCCACCATCACATCTGTTTCCCTGCTGCACTGCTTTGCAGCGTCATCGTCTTTGACTTGGTCTCAGCCTCAACCATATCATCATTATGTCTTACTTTTACTTTTCCCCTTTTCGTGTCCAATTCTCAAACTCTCAAGACTCTCTCTCCATTGATTAAAGCAAAGTCCAAAAAAAAATGCACTTTATTTTGAAATTTTGACGATGCTGCTGCTGTGATATGACGATGACGAGCATCATAACTTTCGTCACAATTCTCAATACATTTAGTACAGCAGTTGGTCTTCATTCCTCATTTCCTACATAAATTGTATATTTCCTATTAAATCAAGCAGTTTTAACTTGTTGTCAATACTGTTTGTATAGTTTATGGATAAGTGCAACAGAGAAAACGACAATCAAATCATTCCCACAATTGAATGTATGGTGCAATCTACCACATTTTCCTCTGATACTTTAGAGTCTCAATGAAATTCACACCATTAATAACATATTAAATATTTATTGCTCACTTAGTCATTACTGGCACGATTATTGCATGCCATTTTGGATCGGTAGTTAAACATCCTTTTTGAAATCATACAAAATATGTATGTATGTACAAAAAAAATGTCAATTTCAATTGCCGAAATGCAACAACGAGGACAACGACGACGACAAAAACAACGTACAACGAATTACATGCTCTAATGTAATTCTTTCTGTACTAAACTCCTTGTTCACTATTGTTATTACTGGATTGGTAATGAGGAATTTTAGAGTCTGAAGACCAATAGAGAATTCAAACGTGTACTTCACATTTGGGAAGGAAGAAAAATATTAAACAAATACGGAATCCATACCTTGTGCATTCACAATTCATATTCATATTTTGCATTTTCTACTGTCTAGTTTCTACATGCATAATCATACAAAGTAATCCACGTATATCTTCTATTATTATCTATTAAACACGTCAACCCAAAAGAGAGAGAGAGAGAGAGAGATAGAGAGAGAGAGAGAGAGAGAGAGAGAGAGAGAGAGAATGAGAAAAAACAAAAACTCTGGGCAGAACATTGCGTTTACATTACATAGTACATTGTAAACTGTAAAGAGTAAATACACGAATGAAACACGAATGATTCTCTAATAGTGTGAGTAATTCCTTCCTTTTTTTCCACCATGCATCCCCCAGTCCCGACTACTACACATGTACATACATACAAAGTACAAAAACATAAGCATAAAATATACGACCATCCTCACACACACACACACACACAAACGCACACAGCTCACATAGCCTTTACCTTTTAACCAAATCCTTTAACATCCACATCCAAACTCTTCTTCACACACACAGACAGACATTGTACAATGTACATTACATTAGAAAGCTTTATATGTAGCTCCAGTTTAAGCCTCCCATATACTCGGCTCTGTCTCTATCCATAATATTCCATATTATAGAATCCCATGCAGCGCATATGTACCCTCCTACATATACAGTCTGCACAATTTACAACCATATTGTATTGCCCATGTACCTACATACACACACATGCATACAGAATACAGCTACAGACCATACGATTTGTATTTGTGCCATGTGTATGTAGTATGTGTACACATAATATCAATATATAGACGCTTCAAAACCGAGGGCTCTACTCTCTGTACTAAAACTCTGTGGCTCTGCTCTATCTAAATCTAAACCAGAGCTCAGAGCTAACGTAGCAAAGTCCATATATCTCATTCTCGTCTCAAGTCTCTCGCTAACTCCAAACCTGTGCTGTCATCCACAATCCACATACTACATGCTCCAAAATGTATAACTATACATTACACTAATGTTAACCTTGCTTTCCTCTCTTTCTCTCTCCACTTCATACATAGTACATACATAGTTCATACTTAAGGAAAAACGAAAGAAAGAAAAGTCGAACGGATAAGAAGAAAAAAGAAAGAAAAGGAGAGAAGAAAGGAAAAGCTAAAATCTACAATCTACAACTATTCCAAGTTTTCAATCGAATCTCAAAACTTTCGGTGATAGAAATCAAAAAGAAAGGACACCACACATTTTCAACTCCAAGCTCTCAAAGAAGATTCAAGTATCTACCATTTGATCTCGCACACACCCTGTCAATGACAATGAACTCGTACGAATACGAATTCATGGAATACATAATGTCTTGGTATTACGAAAGACTATTGATTTTATTTAGCAAGTTAAAAAAACACGGGATTTATTACTGGAATATCTATATATAAATAAAAATTAAGAAACAAAAACTCCTTTGTTCTTGTATAAATTGTATGCATGGCAATTTGAAAATTTGACAGCTAGTAGCAATCGGACCAGTTAAAGATAACAAAGATGTACAAAGATGTAAATAGGTTCAGTGCATCAAGTGTATGTCATACATGCAGTGCAGTGCGTTAAGAACATCCTCCGAAAAAACGCTATATTACATTTATATTGAGTTGGAAAAGAGAGCTCTTTCATTGTGTGTAGCCGTAGCCTCTTAAATGGAAAATAGAAAAACACAATATGACAATGACTGCACTCT
The DNA here is from genome assembly GCA_034699125.1 of Gisinianus flammeolus. Lineage (NCBI taxonomy): Eukaryota > Metazoa > Arthropoda > Collembola > Symphypleona > Katiannidae > Gisinianus > Gisinianus flammeolus. Next base: position 29,597 of record JAIUND010001376.1, on the reverse strand, counting down.
GCCTGCCTGCCTGCCAAGGAGACAAGCCCAAACCCCATGTACATTCACTCACTTACAAACTACTCCACCAACTACCAACAGCAGCAACACCAGTACACACAGTGTATAGTATACACTGTATACAGTCAGAGAAAGAGACTCACTTCAACTTTGTAGTCCATCTCGAGTTCTCCGTGCATCTTATACAGTATACACTACATACCTAATAGCATTAAATAACATTGAAAATTTGGAACTCACGACGAGGCAAACGACAAACGACAGCCCTCTCTCTCTTTCTCGCTGTGTCCTTTCCCCCTCATAATCCTTTTCCTACACTGTCCCTCTATAAGATGAGAAAAATCCGTGCGACCGCGATGTCGGGTAGGAAGAGGTCATGTCATTATATTATATTACTTTGTCCTTGGTTCTCTCGGTTCTCTCCAAGTTGGAGACTCCAACAACAACAACAACAACACACACACACACACACACACACAGTCCATTCACAATTCAATTCAAGCATTCAGCACCCTCTTCCAAATTCAAACGAGTCCGTAGTCCGTATGCATGCGTATACGTTCACAGTACACACGGGAACCCGGTGTATTATTTACTGAGCATTTCAAGAGGAACAAGTATTATTATTATACATGCTTTAAAATCATTAATGTTTTCTCTTCGAATCTCCAAATAATTCATTCCTTTTTTATTCTCAATCTCATACTAATATTTTCAACTATTCAGAACAGAATAAGGAAAATATTTCGACTGCGCTAACGAGTAAGTTTTTGAATCCGTTATGTGATGTGATGAGTGTGCATCCTGAAGAATCATTACCATGATTTGATTGTAAATTGCAAGCTATACATACCTCCTACTGAGCATTGCATCACATTACATTGCATTGCACATACAGTTAATTTGTTAATTATGCTTTTACAAAAAAAAAAAAAACCTGAAACATAAATGTTTGGAAGTGAATAGGTTCAAGAGAAGGAGAGCTTTACTATATAAAATATAAAATCAGACCACAAAAGAACCACAGTCCACATTATCATTTCAATGTGTTCACGGTCCGACTAGCTAACGATTCCAAGCTACGAATTCAGAATCCAGAAAAAACAATACACCACACGTTCAACTTCAACGTAATGTAATTAGGTCCAATTCCAACCCAGGTATATGTCCCTGCTGTTTTTTTATCCCCAAAAAATACAGATACACAGAGAAACACAAAACAGAGCGAGTGAACACATGCCTTTATTAGGATTAATATTACACAATTGTAGCGTGTATGTACATATACGTATTTACGTGTACATATATTTCGGAATATTTCCCTACATGAATCTTTTTATATTATACATATTACCTATAAAAAAAAAGATTCCCCCTCTGTATGCTACACCTCACAATTCAATTGTTTCTACTCCTCTCGGCATTTTTTTTCACTTATCGGGAGAGGCAAACTTACAAACGTAATCAGTTTCTTTTTATACATATATACATTTATATAATACACTCCGGACACTGAAGCCGGGTTTTAGAAGCTATATTACATTACACATTATAAACAAAAAAAAACATGCTTTACATTCCACAGCAGTAGCCTATCTTGCGTACTACAATTATAACCAGAAGTCAAACTACTCGGAGATACTCTTAACTCTCACACTTACCAAAATATCTGTGCATATTCGAAAGGTGTACATAAACAAGTTTTTTTTAAAAAATGTTTTTTTTCTCTCTCTCGTCTCTCCGTACCAAAATTCCCATCAGATACATATTATATAAAGACAGCAAACAAATTACTATTTACTATGAGACTTTGAGCTTATTACTTGTTTATCTCTCACTTAATTTCTCATATTATCTCAAGTTTGCATCTGCAAACAAATCAACTCTTACGGCTATGATATTGTAATTACCTCGAGCGTTTAAACCGTAATATTGGTAATGAATAAGGTTTGTAGGTAATTGTAATTGTAATTGTTTTTCTTCCTCCTTCCATACATGTCTGTATAACGCTATAAGTGTATATGAAAAGCAAATTATACAAACTTAAAGTCCCAAGTCCCTATTAAACAAAAACTAAATCCCAAGCCATACTGTTCATTTGAAAGGAATAAAACTGTTAGGATAGGAGACTACGCATACACAATACATACCCACATCACATCATATGTACCTAGCAATAAATAAATACGATACATATGGAGGGGAAGCGAGTTTGAGTTTTCCAGGTGGACAACATCATGAAACAAGAACAAGATTCAATTAACGTTTAATGAAAATGAGAAATTCAATTACTCATTTTAATTTGATTAGAGATAGCGTTGAGTCGTCTGGCATTGGTTAAACATAATTACTGGCTAATACGGCACACTTCATGAGTCCCTTTCCCAGTTCCATCTCTTATCCACTACATTAAAGGGCCACCTCGTACAGACGAACTCGATATGGACATACACATTTTAAAGCTCGACTCCTGTGGCTATCTACTATTGACTTTCCACACTATACTTCCTCTCATTGCTGTTATACTCATTTTGAACTATATACAAAAGTCATATACAGATATTTACTAATAAAATAAAGAAATTTACATTTCCTCATTTCTTCACATGTCATTCAAAACAAATACACAGTACATGCACACAAAATAATTACAACTTAAAACAAAATAAAGAAAAATCTTTTACTGCCTCCGGTTGACAACTAATGCTTCAATTGACGGATGAAAAAAAAAATTTCAAATGTTTAATAATGATAACTTGGAGTTGGACAATGTTTGATGTCTCTTTTTTTGACGTTCCACTCACAAGCAGCTTGCTCGTATATATAGTAGATGTAGTTTTTATTGCACACACAAACTGGACTAATTTTTACTGTACAACACAAGTGTGAATGTAATATGTACATAAACGCACTTGCCATTTGTTAGAAACACTGAGGAAACTAATAGAAGATTCCTTCCTTTTCGTTCCATCTCTTGTATAGCTAAAAGCCGTGTATAACAACACCTTTCCGAGCCCACACAATGGATTTTTTGGTCAGAGAGGAGCGAGAGAGAGAGACAGAGGAGCTTCCTACGCCTTCATCAATAACATTTATTATCTCTTCTCTGTATCAAGCACATGTTGAGTTGAATTACTATTGCTGTTACTGTTGCTGAATACTCTGGCCCTCAAAGCATTTACAGAATGTGGCAAAGAAGAATAACCCAACTAATTATGTTCACACCTACGAATTTCTAGTTCCTCTCACACACTCTTACATAGACACACACATAAAATTACTCCACTAACTATAGACAGTGGGACAAAACACACTACCAAAAACCAACAAATCTCGCATGGTCTTTGTCTTTCTGTCTGTCTTTCTTTCTTTCCTTCTCTCTCTCGCAAAATCCTCATCCCGTGGTTGATCACATCACAAATTTTTCACAAATATACGAGATATGGAATTGAAATTTGGAAGCCTGTCAAACTTTCTCTATATATTCATATGTCAAGTTCCTTCTCATCCTCAATCACCAGAACATCATCATAATCATATAATCATCATCATTCCTGACACACATCACACAATCAAATTGCATGTCGTATTGTTCAAGTTAAAAAAAACAATATGATAATAATGAAAACAATCATTTCTTATCATGGCTAAATAAATGGTGTTAACAAGGTAATGACTGTGGACTGCGTGAAGGGTAAGTGATCTTGATTATTGGTGTATTTTCTCAGATATAGCAGTTCATTATTTACTTTCCATCCCCCATCCATGCATAATCTCGATCAAACATCTAACAAATAAACTAAATAACGCGAGACAATAGAATTGAAAATAAACTTTACATACAACAAATTGATTTTAAATTAAATTCTATACAACAGGGAAAATGAATCGATATACACACTTTATTTTATCAAGTGAAATTTTTTTCCTCCAAGTATTCACGAATTTTTTTTTCTCTTTTTTATTTTTATTGTATTGACAGTCAAACTATCAACAACTCATAAACAATGTATAAGGTAAGAATATAATAGAGCCAGGTGAAGCTTTACCGGCCTTTAGTTTCATGACTACATAATAATAAAAAATAATAATGGGAAACAATTTCCGTTTCCGAGAGCAAAAGTAACTTTTTATCAGATTTTCGTCGTCTACTTTAGTTAAACTTTCTATTCTCCAGGCACACACCGAAACGAAATGCGCTTGACTTTAAATAGATTGCATGTACGCACCGTACCTTGTAACTTTAGTTTCAGCCAGCTTTTTCCTCGACTCTCTATATAGTTTCAAGTTTCCTGTGCGATTTTCTGTGTTCTGTCACTGCTGGTACTGCCTTCCCTACTCCTACTGCTGATGATGATGATCATCATCATGCTGGTAGTGTGCCCAGTTTGAAAACAAAACTCGAGTGTAAAGAGTAAAAGAGAAATACATTACAGTCGGAGCTACGTGGATCATCAACACCTTAACTTTAAACTTGGAACGTGTCATGCTTTCAATGAGCACACACACACACACATTATGAACATCATTCATTAAACTGAATGACTATACGGAGACAGACGCCACTGTACGACTTCTTCAGGCTAAAAATCTTTCTAGCACAAAAACTTTTATGCACCCAACTTTTACTAGTATAGTAAAACCAGAACTGGATACATTGCAATTTCCATAATCTCATACTGTACACAGTGTATGTAAATACACAATATCAATATCCATATTAATGCGACCTCCACTGCCAACTATAGTCATTTAGTAATTCCAATCGGTGAAATAGAAATATCCTACACTCATTCCCCGTTACCTTTAATAAATAAAATAATGATATTACATGTTTCTGTACGTAATTCATCATGTACAGATATTACTATACTGAAGAGTACAGCACATGAAACACACCTGGAAAAATTCAGCTATGATCAAAGGCGACAATTAACTTTTACACTCGAGAGGTATTATACAGCAGAGCCATTTGACACTTGTCATTAGAACCTCACCAACACTACAATTTAAAACTCAAATGTGATGTGATGCATCATTGTACAAACAGCTCAGTCAAATATCCGCCCATTCAAATACTCAATAATTTCGATTGTTCTTGGCAAAAGGTTGACAAACTTTGTAAAAATCAGGGAACCCGAGCTCTACACCACACTCAACAAAAAATATGCATATATACATACATTTGATTCCACTTTGATTTTGACAACGAGATAAGATTAAGGATATGTATGTGTATGAAGCATATACTATCATTTTCTCCACTGGTGCTTATGCACCGTTTGATAACATCATTCCAGTTCGGAACAGAAAACAAAAAACTTGCAGAAAAAAAAACAACAAAAAAAAAATTCTCTGCATTTGCATTCTGACTGTAATTTTCCCTTGTTTGAATAATGACTTTATCAACTGCTCAACGGCTCAAATCCAAATGAAATACATAAAACTACGTAAACGACGGTATGCCGTACATGTATGAGTAGGGAAATCTATTTACCACATTTGGATTTATAAATATAATTATTTCTTTGTGATAGGAAACCAATGCGATTAGATTTCGCATTTTATAATCAAGTTGAAGTTTAGCATATTTAATCGTTCATTGAACTCATAAAGTTTGATTGCAATTGAATGTCCAGTGTAAAATATCTGGTAGTTCAAAATATGGTATTTTACTATTAAATTTTCCTCACGAAAAAACTGAAACCAAAAGCACACCATACGGCGTATGGCGTATATATACGCATACATATACTCAAGGAAATTCTCCATCTATTTTTAAGTACGTATTTCAGATCGAGGGTAACAAAACTCTCAACCATTTCAAAGTTGCAAAGTTCTTTCATTCCGTTTCACACACAAGTGTAATTCAAAGATAAATGGCTTCATTTTTACTTGAAGATGTAAAACATGAGGTTGTTATTCAATGGCCAAACTCAATGGAATGAAAAAAAATATTTGCGGTGAAATTCAACGATTAAACACACGGAATGATTGAAATGAAATGAAGCCAAGTAGTAAATCCAGAACTATTGAATCGTAAAACTGACTAGGAAACTTTTGTAGAGTCGAAGAGAGAAGTAGAGTGAGAGACTAACTGAGAGAGAGAGAGAGAGAGAGAGAGAGAGAGAGAGAGAGAGAGAGAGGTTGCTAAAAGTCAAGCCCAATGGCTGGTATCTCTTTTCCTTGACAAAGACGAGACTGGAAAATCTTACGGAAAAGGAAAGAGGAATTTGTAAAAGGCGAATAGGAGTCTATCGATCGATATGCGTATCGACTTGTCATGTTCTAGTTCTCATGTACCTATTCAATATCCAGTTTTCGCCTTTTACCTCGCCCAGGTAAAAAAAAAACTAAAAATTGTTCCTTGGTCTATCAAACACTTGATTCTTTATACATACAGACTACAACCACATCCATCTACTTGCAGTTCCTAATCTTCGGTAACTTTAACCGCTCTTTCAAAAAATCTGCATATAGGTATGTAAAATACAGACACTGTGTATACCGCCAATGTCTCATACCGATGGCATTATACTACAATGTCTATACAATAGCATATATATACAATATATGCAATGGTATATTATGCCTGCCATGCAAGACAAGTTGACTCTCTCCCTCTGCCTGCCATCACATTACTTTTGTATTCAAAGGCGTTCACGCATACTTCTCCTTGTTAACATATAAAATTATAGATTATTACAATAGGCAACCTCCAATCTAGTTTTATAACAGAGAGCAGATGTTCCTTTCTGTCAATGATTATTTATTGACGCATCTTTAAAGCTTTAACAATTCCAGATTCCAAATATAATCTCCTACTTGAATTCATCCGCAAAATTTAACAGGCTTCATGAGCCTTCACTTCCACAAACACACACACACACACATTGAGAGAGGAGGGTACGACAAGGATACTATTCAGAATCTCTGAAATCCATGACTATATACACTCTGAATACTGAAGCCTTTCATGAGTCAGTCACACACACACGCACACATACAAAAATACACAGGCCGACTCGCTCGTATTATGCTCTTTGTTGCCATGAACCTCCATGAATATTTTACTATGTATTTGGGGAGAAAAATTGAATCAAGTTGTGTGTGTGTGTAAGCTATACGACGGCGTTTCCGTCAAAAAATCTTTAACTGTGCTCCATGCTCATAATATGCACCAAATTAAATTTAACTAGATACTATACAAGAGATTGTCAAATCAAATGACTTTATAGTACTGAACATGTATAGGGAAACGTATGTATATGTGCAGTTTGTCTTGCTTCAGAGGGAATCCGTAGAACGACAAATGAGAGAAAAATACAAATAGTAGAAGTTAGTAAGAAAAGAAGGATGAAAAAAAAATGAGACTTACCACCAGGTCGATACTCCACTCCCAAACAGATAAATTTGGAATAAATTCCTTCATTATTTTTGTAGGCTCTGCCACGAATTTCTTTTTTCCCTCCCGTCACCGGGATCACAATGTCTTCAGTGAGATCCACTTCACTAATATTACTGGTGTTGACTATTACACCATCACCCTGTGCTTGACTCCCACTGACAGTGACATCCACACTCCCTGCCGTGGTTAAACTTCCGTTTCCGATCAAACTACTCACACAACCACCGACGACGACACCGCCGACGACACCATAATTATCACTAATATTCATATTTGTAATTGTATTCAACGAGGACTCCTTGTCCTTCTCCTTTTGTAATTGGACAGGTGAAGAACTCGAGTGGTCATTGTTGTGACCATTTCCACTTGCACTCACACTGGAACTTAGTGGACCATGATTATTATTTATATTATTACTGGACTCCGATGAAAACTTTAACTTTTGTCTCACTTTTGAAGATGGAGATCTGGAATTGGTAGTGTTAGATAGAGGCGAGTTTATGGACGACATTTTGAGTATTTTATATATATACTATTCATTCACTTGAAAATGGAATTCTATGATTCACAGAGAACCATTCACTAAAGGCTCGACGTCCTCATCAAATAAATCCTGTAGTATAAAAAACGTCATCGTTTCATACTCGAAATTTTTTACTATTGAGCGTAACATGTGATTTTGGTTAAAACAGCCCGAAAGAATCCCACTTTAAAAAATCACATGCACCGAAGAAAACACGGGAGAATAGAGATTTAACAGGTCGATATAAAGTTAAGAAATTGCATAACATACCCTTATGTCGATGCACCATGGATTTGCAGCATGCGTATTCCCTTTAAAGAAATTAAGCTTTAAATAAGTATGGATAGATTTAGTGACACGGGTAAATGTGAGACAACGAAAACACGGACTTACTTCAATGGCCTCAGCTTCATCAAGCTGAACCAAAGTTCCTTGTCTGGTTTCTATTTCACTGATGATTGCATATAACCTTCGTTCGCATGTAATTTGTTGCCACAGTAAATTCATTCGTAAGCTGACCAATTCCCCTGAAAGTTGTGTTAGTTGTTGCTGTTGTTCTCCCACAGCGGTTAAATTTTTTAATATAGCTCCAATTGTTGTTTGAAGTCTAGCCCTTTCTGTCTCCAACTGTGGTAAAGTCCATTCCTCTATTGGTAATTCATTCAACTGTCTGATTGGATTTAATTCCATTTTAATGAGAATCTGTAACAAAAAAAAAATGACACAATAAGAATCCGGCCAATCATTTTAATACAATCAATTTGAAGCAAATACAACATGCCTATATTCAAAATCTCTCAGTCTCTCACACTGTAAGTGAAAGCCGCTTTTATTTTATGAACTTATACACAGTCTAACACAATTATTTGATTAAAGCTTGAAAGCTGACATGGAGAAGACAATACGGGTCACAGAGTTTCAGGAATGTCCCGTGTGTGCCTGTATTCCTGTATGTGTGGAGAGGAGAGTGGGGAATTTTAATATGCACATATATGGAAACGGATTGCTATTTAGCACATGATTTAATTTCTACCATATCCTACGCGGAATCATTGCTATATGCGTACATGCCCGAGATTCTCTACAAAATTCTAAAGAAATGGGTTTACAAAGATAACCCCCGCAAATCAAGTTCTAGTTTTATGCGAGCACATTGACGCTATAAGCCATGTTGATTCTCTCTCGTCCTCTCCGCGTCAAGTTGTACATACTTCCAGCTCTACAGACTATACTACCACATAATACAAAACTATCCACGTTCACATTAACGTATCATTCCAGAATTATTTCAATTCAGATTCATCTAGTTCATCAGTCTTCAAGTTTAAAATCATTCCCTTTAATCGGATATTGTCGCGAACAGAATACTTGCAAAAGTTTTTGCGCTCGCGCTGGTGCTCTTTTAAAATATTTTATTTATATGACTCAAGCATGTGAAAATCAGAGTGGAGGAAATAGGACAATCAAAAAAGCTCACTACATTTCATTACACTCTACAACTCTACACTACACTGCATTGATTTTGATTTAAGAGCACAAGACGCCTCCGAATTTCATGCTTGTCTCATATTATTACTAATCTCTGACAATGCTACTTGAAAATATACATTTTTCGACAAGTCCCCGAGAGCAAAAAAAAAACAGGTTTTTATGTGCTACAGTACAGAAGTCACGTCGCGAAATTCTCAGCGTCCTTTAGTTTTAATACTCAACTTTTTCTTATGCATCTCTCTCTCTCTATCTCGACGAGAAAGAGAAAAAAACACGCTATATTGCTTTTTTTCCAACTACGAACCAACGTTTCATGTTTTCACATACATACACACTCAACATCCCATTTAGCAAATACACAATGTGTATACTGCCAAGTGAATGAACTTCTCCCTCGTTTCCAGTCTCACTCTTTGGTCTTTGGTTTAGTTTTCCTTTGGCTTAAATTGCGTTTTAATAATTCATATCTTCACACTTGATGACTTGAAAACATGATTTAGACTTATGACTCGGATTTAATCTTAATATGGTTTTTCCCCCCTTTTTCCTTTTTTCACCTTTTCATCTTCTTTATACTCTATACGTCTTATTAGTTCAAGACTTCACTACAATTAAAATATTCTGCATGCTGAGTGTGCAAATATCATGTTGTAGTCAGAGATACCTTAACATATTCAATAATTCAATTCATTACAAAAATCAGGGTACGCTCCAACTCACAAGTCAAAGTATACGTGGATTATTCAATTCCGCTTCTATATTTGTAATTAAGTAAATATCTTTGAGAACAAAAGGCTCGGATTTAAATCCACATCTTTTTCCAACTACCTATACGATTCCCATGCTAAAACCGACAATGAATCAAACGGAAAAAAAACTTGTTTTCTTTCCCTTTCACAACCAATTCCAAGATAACAATGAAAGTACACAAAGTTTGATTTACAACTCAACTTAACAAGGTGCTCATCGCCATCGTTTCGAGTTCATAATACAAACTTGCTGCCATTCTAATTGATAAAGGATTCAATAAAGTGTAAATACAAACAGACAAAGAGCCACACAAAACATGGTTCCGATATACAGTGAAAAAGATACAAAACACTCCCAAATGACTCTCACAATCATGAACAGAAATTTTAAAATCATCAAGGAATAATTTCAATGAAGACTTGACTTTTCAGTTTCATTTAATGTTTCCTGACAAGATAAAACCAATGGACTATTTATACAGTTATTATCGACTTTGTCAAGACTGAAGAGCAAAAAGCTTTTATTACTATATACATATATACATAGTTTAGTACAAGAAAACAGAGCATAGGAAAAACCACATGATATCACTATTCCAATACCCCCCCCCCCCCCCAATCCACACAAGAACAAATTATATTATACACAAAAAGTTTAATTTCCCTTGAAAGCCAAGGCTTATTGTTCATTGTATGATGACAATAATGAAAAGTTTTACGTACATCATTTACTCGAATGAAATTATAGGGGCAGAGAACGTTTTCTACATCTTGTACATAATTGTAAATGGCTTTACATGTGGCAGTGGCATCACCATGGCTATACAGTGCAGTGTGCAGTCAAATCCATGCACTCATCGTAAGATACCATATACAAAAGAACACACTGACTTCAACGTACCATTACAATATGTATACATGTACATATCGAAAAAATGTACATACCAGGCTTTCTGCATTCTATGTATGCTTTGCCAACCCCAAGCTCAAGCTAACTATATGTCTGTCCCACTCCGTATCCATGTGTGTGTGCATTATATGAAGATTTAATAGAAGCTGATGTGGATGTGGATGCCGAACTTCAAACCAAAATTCTCTTCTATTCGCTCTCGCTCTCTCTCTCTCTCTCTCTCTCTCTCTCTCTCTCTCTCTCTCTCTCCCTGCTCTCTGTTTTCTCGTGAACAGAGAGTCAGTGACTAAGAAGGAAGTAATAGTAAGAGGAAGAGAGGGAATACTCTCACAGAAGATCGGCTGTATTGATCTCTGTTGGTGTGAGTAATGTTTAAGGTTAGGGCAATAAAACAGCTCAAAAGCCTGTAAAGGATTCATCGAATCCACATTCTGTATCCAGCATACGCTCTTACCCTTCATGTATCGCTCTCTTACTTCCTCTCTCTCTCTCTCTCTTTCTCTTCTACTTAGTACTATTTCTATTATACTACTACTACAGCCTACTACTATAGCTATGTACGTACACACACAAATGACAGGCAGACACTATCAAATATTATGAGAGAATCCGAGTGAAGCAGTGCCTATATATATGTATACAAAATGCACCAACTATCAGCATTAACCAATAGCAAATCTGTCGCTGTAACCATGTTCAGGATTGTATACAGTGTCATTGAGCCATTTCGTTACCTCCTCATTGGACTTGTGTGTCACTCAATCTTTCAGCTCCACGATTCCTACACCGACGCTTTATACTCACAATCACAACAGTCACAACAGCTCACCATTATGCAAACCATTTATGCCTGAATAAAAAATATAGTAGAGTATTCAAAGTGTATACGCAATGCAAAATGACATGGTCCAGCACCGGGTAAAACTGTAACAGGTGTAATATAAAAAGGACTGGCAATCCAAAATAAATTGATGTAAAATACTGTTGACGTTAACTCGCATTCAATAATGTTTTGCCATTCGTATATTTACAATTACTGTCGGAAGGAAATAATAGCATGGAAATTGAAATGCGGGGATTGAATGCGTATTCGCGCAACTATATATACACAGCCAAGAAAAATAATACCCATTTCCCATTTCCCCATTGAACTTGAACATTTAAAGACTGTATTATGTTCAGTTTTGATGGTCTTGTAGACAAAGACCCTATAAATAATACAAGTCGATCAAGTGGTACACACACACACATACTGGGGGAAGGCAACGCATTTTATATACAGAATAATAATAAAGACGTGTGATGAAATTCAAATTCAAAATCATGATTCAAGACCAACAAAAACCCCCCACAACTCAAAGCCAACAAATAAAGAAAGGAATAGACTCAATAGACTTTGCGAATGTGACAGTCAGTTTGTGAGTTTGGCGGCACTTTGACAGGCTGCATGGCACATCTCTCTGAATGTCGCCTCTGAATCTCCTCTCTCTCTCTCTCTCGCTCTTTACTTCAATACATGTCCCTTACTTTTTCTTTATATTTCTGCACTCAATAAAGGTTCCTGTGTGCTGTGCTTGATCAGTGCCCTGAGCTTCTGTCTTACATTCATTCACTCATACATACACGTATCATTCAGACAGACATACATCCATCCAAACGATATTATTCACATTGGCATTCAGAGAAACAGAAACAAGACTTTCCCCTATTGTTTATTTCTTGTTGCACTAAAGTTTTCCGAAACAAATGAGCTTTGTTCTCCATCTCATCCACTCTACATTTTCATGCACGTAGTAGCCTGTTTTCTATAGTACAGAATATGTATACACACAGGGACTACAATTTAGAGAAGTATAGTTTTCGCAGTTTTCCTCTCCACTTCACCATGCTATTGTCTTGTGTACGTGTGTGTGTGTGTGTTGTGTAGATAAGTAAAGTCATGGAAACAGAAGGGCGCCTTTTAATAGTTTGCTTTACATAAAACATATCTCATCACATACATGTACCAACTTGCGAGCGTTAAAAGTTGTGAATTCTCCAACAAAAGAAGTTTTTTTTCGTGTAACGTATATGTAAATGTACGTGAAACACATACTCTCTTCTCTTCCCTACTGCTATATCCACATAGTTTTCATCACAACTTTCCCATAACAGAATTCGCAACTCTGTTATCAAATCAATTACTATTGTGCAATTAATTTGGAGATTTGGAGAAGAACCTAATATTTCCTTATGGATCCCCTTGAACTTGTAATATGCCTATCTTGTAATCGCCTCACTAAACAATCGGACTCTTTGTAATAATACAATGAAAACTTGTCCTAGAAATTAAATTAAATACACTTGATCTGTACATTTAACATCATCATATAATTGAACTCTATATATAGTGGTTATCAAGTCACAAGTTAACAACTCTATCCCAGGACATGACAAAAAAGAGAAAAATCTTTAAAAAATATACACAATAATTTCTCTCGAGTTTTGAGCTATTCTTTCATGTGTAAATAACGATAACTACATGTATATAGCATATGTATACATAGTTGAATGATTTTTCCGACGGGTACATGACATTCACATTTGGTTCGAGTTGGATTTGGAGACGACGTGGACTTAAACGTCGAGTTGAATTGGAAATTGGACTTAAGCCTAATAGCTTTCTATTATAATAGCAATAAAGTGTACGTACTATGTACTATGTATGTAGTATGTACATACATACAGGGATCAAGGTTCCTCTCACTCTATACGCATATTTTGTTCAAATGTACCATATATCTCATGTCTCATGTTCCTTCTATCGCGTATAGTTCACAACTTTTTGGAGAAATTGGGTAAAGCAATTCACTCAACAAACAACTAAAAACTACAACTCAAGACGACTCTGATGATAAAAGACGGGAGAGTTAAATAGACTTGGACATGGAGGTTAATAGTTTCTGGTAACTGACCATTGCTCTCTTTCCTGCTGGTGCCAATGATATAGATGATGATATGTATATAAAATAAATGTACATATCTCCACGTCTTCAGTCCTCCTCATGTACATATATGATGTATACTATTGTATATTATGTAGTACATTCTTTGTATGTACTACAAGTCCAAGGCTCAAAGACAAACAACCAGATATGGACTAGTATATTAATGTAATACCAAACCAACACAACTACTTACTACTTATATCATGAATATTATTATGTATTTAAATATTCCTGATGGGACAAAGAATATCAACACACACATCCAGCAATAAGTGTAAATGCAGGAAAATGAACTATTCGATAGGGGTCATCCTGTTAGCTGTGAGTGTTGACGTTGACTATTTTCTCTCTCTCTCTCTCTTCTATAGCCTTTTATTATTATGATTCCCATTCTCGTGTGCCTCGTGTTCTCTCCATCCATGCATACTATTGCATACATCCAGCACACAGCCCTCGCCCAACTTGTTCTCTTTCCTACAGTACAGTATGAATGTATTCGGTATTTAGTGTGTGTGTTGTGTATTTACTATGTGGTGTGGTGACTCAAAGGCGAATTCTCAAACTCAAAGGCTTATCGTTGGTGCTCTATACACATGAAGTAGTAGAACTGAAGCTTTAGCTACAAACACATAAGCTATGGGCTATGACACATCCACAAGAACAGGCACCGGATCCTTTGACAAGTCCATTCTTTTTTGACATTGTTGATCTTTCCTTTTTACGGTTTATAGCATGGAATTCACCATGTCACTTCATGTGTGCACGCTGACTACGCTATATGCATATTTTTTCTTGATCTGTGTGTGCTCTCAACTTCAAGTTGTTGTTCCAAGATTTCCTATACAAGCCATGTAAGCTAACTCAGCATCAATATAATATCTGAACAAGACGAGAGATTCACAAGAACTGAAGACGAAGAAGCAGAGCAAGATTTTTCGAATCAAATTTCGATTTCCCCATCATGGCCGCACTACTGTCATAAAATACATATTATGTCACCAGCATGTTGGGATTTAAAAGTTCCAAGTTTTCGATTTTTGAGTTAAGCGGTCGACGACTGATGACGCACCAAATTGACTTTTCTACAACATCCTTGAAAATTACAATTTAACGACGACCCCAAAAATTATACAAACATTTTAAAAACAAATTTTAAAGTCTTACAGTGTTCTCAGTTCATATAAAGCGGGGGGGGGGGGGGGGGGAAAAAAAAAAAAAGTCCTCGAGAGGATTTAAAATTCGTGCATTGGAAGTGTAGAAAATTGGATTTATGAGGAAATTAAACTTTGAATGCATACGGATAAATGCAAATAATGCATAACACATACAAGCACTTTCAATTTTGTACTTGAGATTTCCGATTCTATAGCATAATATTTCATATTTCCATCTTTTTATGCTTTTTCCATCCCGTGCTATACAAAAGCCTGGATGTGGATCACACAATTCATAATCAAACAATCGAAAATAGGATTTTCTCTCGCTCCATAAATTTTTTCAACTACACAGTGTTCGTTCGTTTGGTTTGAAGGGAAAAAAGGAAGGAAAAAAAGAGCGGACCGAGTGTGTATGTGTGTGCTGTTCTGTGTGTAGTCAAGCTGCGGTTCTGGTCGTGAGTGAGCTGTTGTTATCAATAACATTATGGTCGGGTGTTATGAAGGCAGTCAAAATCTCCTGTTTTCCTGGCATTGAAGAGCCTTCCTTGTGTGTGTGTCAACAGTCACATATGTGGCAAGGCAAATGAAGATAAGAAGTTCTTGGGAAAAGGAAAAAGCTGTGGTTGTGAGAGTTGTGAGCATCATGAGAGAGAGAGAGAGAGAGAGAGAGAGAGAGAGAGAGAGAGAGAAACTTATCTGACACTGTGCAGTTGAAGCGTTTACTCAGAATGGAATCAGATGCGATAAATAAATCAAAATGAATCACTATATTCCCCACCAAACTGTCTCGTGATCCTTACAAAAATATGATCGTTTGCAAGCCTTTCTAAATAGTATTTAGTAAAATACATTCGACATCTAAATATACATATGTCATATGTATGTAATTAGACATTTAAACTGTATGCCCATTCAATTAATTAATAACTAATTCCAGTCATTTTTTTTTCTTTTCGGGACTATTATTTGCAAAATTAATTAGCAGTTTGAACGGAATGTATATAGTTGGGGAAAAAATCCTCAAAATATTTAACGACGGTAAATGCACTACATGTTTTAATTTTGTACATGTGGACTTAAGCTCGCAAAAAGAAACTCTTTCTCCCTCTGCTCGCGTATAAATCTTTTTCTTTTTGCATCGTTCCTGAGCCATCTGTACAGAGAGAGTACAGGAGGGAAACGATGAAACCAGCTCCAAAATTCGACCGTAAGTTAATCGTCTAGTTCTAATCATAGTCAAATATCGAATAAAGGAAGAAAGAAGGAAGTACATACTCTGCATGTATAATATACAGAGTATTCTCATTGGGCGTAAAGGCGGACTCGAGAAGGAACACGAAGGAAGGAAACGTAGACATATTAAACTCAGCACTAACACGGATGTTCAGCTCGAAGTCGTCCATCAAACAAAAAAAAAAGTTTTATGAACAAGAACTTAGATATACATACACAGAGCTTTTAAATGCTAATCTTGGCAGATCCAGAGAATAAATCTTGTAGACTTTAATGTTGTAATGCTATGGAATTCAATGGTTTGTACCTTTTCCCATTTTACGTAGACGATCGTATATATATGTAGTATTGTATATATGCGTATTCTGTTTATATAAATTCAAGTTGTAAAATCAGAAATATCACGATCACATTAAACTTATACATAATATTTACTCACAATTTATAATGACTAAATCCAAATTTAAATTCTGTACATTTACATGAAAATGGGCGCATACTATTTTTTCTCCTATGAGCATCTCGTATAGCCTCAAAAATGCTTCAAATAAATTCATGTACATTTGTCTAATCATTTGCCGCATCTCAAATCAGATTAATATCATTTTATGATATTTTGAACGAAAACTTGAAAATTTCGAAATGAATCTCGGAAATTCACATTAAATATACGAGTTCACTTCCTTTCTTCATTTTGTTATTGCCTTTCACCTCCAAGACTAACGTGCAAAGTTTAATATCTATGCATGACGTAAGAGTATAGTCGCAGCAGCTCGTATACTGTACCCTCTGTATCCAGTCACTTTAACACCAGTAATGAATAATAACTTCCTCGTTGCATTTTAATGCGTCAGCATATCATTTTTTAAACTATAACTAACTATACACGAAATCCAGTGCAATGTACTCATTTTCCCTACATACCTACTCATAGTCGATAGCTCTCTCACTCTCTCTCTCTCTGGTTTTGCTTTTATTCTCTGTAGATGTATGTA
This sequence comes from Gisinianus flammeolus, assembly GCA_034699125.1. Classification (NCBI taxonomy): domain Eukaryota; kingdom Metazoa; phylum Arthropoda; class Collembola; order Symphypleona; family Katiannidae; genus Gisinianus; species Gisinianus flammeolus. The sequence goes on along the minus strand of JAIUND010001376.1, from coordinate 12,144 downwards.
CGAATACAGTGTACACTACACCACAAACTACACACATGAACAATTGTTCCAATTCAAACAAATTAACCACAACACGCAATTTAATTATCACTTTAAATGTAGATATGTGTACTCTAAACTCCCATTAAACAACAAAAACCTATATATATACAATTTATAGGCAAGTATGTATTAACAAATGTAACAATCATAGACATGATTTTGTTCATACTCAATTTAATCTGTCACACCAACTCTGTCAAGTTCTTTAAAAACAATTTCAAGCACACACACACAAAAGACAAGGAATATTTTAACTCGACCGTTTCCACCAAGTATGAAATCGGAAATACCATGACCATTTGTGGATTTTGTTGAAACATTTCACTACCACAATAATTTAATAGTCTATCGTCTCTCTTTACCTTTCATCTAATAATTCTAAACTGTAAATCACGACCTCACCCTCTTCCAAAATCAGATAAAAATTAACAAAGCAAAACATTGAAGAAAAAAAATTTCGATTAAAATTGAACCCATTTGGCAATACCGTACTCAAGATTCACAACACTATTGAATTTAATACAGCTGACATTTAATCCACATTTATTACACAAATTCAGGCTAGCATAATTTTTTTTCGAAAATCTACATAATGATCGATTTCTAAAAGTAATACATATACCTAGCCTTGATAAATTGTGAAAGGATCTTAAAAAGCTATCAGTATAGTTCAGTGCATTATCATCTGTCAAAAGTAAACAAAGAAAACAACAACTACATCACAAACAACTACCTACTTTTTATACAACTTATACCCTTTATCAAATTTTGTAGGATCCGACAGAACACTACAGAAACAAGGTTCACATTCACAATGGCAATGAATAAAATAATGGATGGAATTTCAAAGAAGCCTGTCTGGCATCTTTAAAAGACGAGAAAGGCCTTCTTCATGTATATACGGTCTGGCTGACAATACACTTGCATGCCTGTACTGACAGTGCCTTCTTGTATTGATCCCAAGACTCAATCGGGATATGGAGAGATTCCTTTCATCATGATACCAATTCCAGTTCCAGAAATCCAAAATAAATAAAAGGATATGATGCATGATTTAAAATGAACTCAAGTTGACCAAAAATCCGTAAAACGACTCCCAACCTTGTGTCTGGTTTATTCCCTTTCTCTCTCTCTCTCTCGGTGTGCATGTTGAACAACAGGAACACAATGTGAAAAAAATCAAAATGTATAATGCTTCATTGGAAGCCAAGTGACTTAAAGAGTGAGCAAACGGTGGATTAGTGGATTTCCATGGGTAGTAAAACAACTTAAAAATCTAATAAGCAAACTCAAACTTGCTGGGTATCGCAAAGGAAGCTAAACTAACCTATCAACTCTAAACTCAACCCTTATATTCAGCTACATCGAGCAACATCCAAAAAACCATATTATATCCTTATGTACAAGATCGTTATAATGAAAACTGCTCCAAGACATTGGCCAAATTGAACGCTTTCCTCCTTAAAAGAGAGTATCACGCTGAGGATGAAAGACGAAGAAGAAGAGAAGTTGAAGGGAAAGAGAGAAGTGTATAGAAGAAGAGGGAGCAGAGGAGAGCAGAAAAAGACCCAAAAAAGAAACACAGAACTGTGGCTGTTCTTGAGTCCATGTGTTTTCCTCCTGTTACATCAGCCATACAAAATAGCAATAGCAAACATAGCCATCCTTTCTATCTTACTTTAGCATACAACATTAACCAAAACATAGGACTCATACCGAGAGACAGAGAGCAAAACAGAGCCAGAGAAAAGTACAAAACCGCCATATGAACATTCCACGTCAACTGGCAAGAATGGCCACAGAATGAGAAGGACACAAGTACAGAAATATACACGAGAGAGGAGTAAGTAAGTGTGTACAAGTAAAATACATTGCTCAAAGTTGAGCTTTGGCAGTTGTTGAATGTTGAAGACTTGAGAGCCCCGTATAATATACAAGTATAGACTACACTTATATTTGACGGTATGCGTGTATCTTTAGTCAGGACGAGTACTCAGCATGTTATGTACATACTACTAAAAAACAGTATTACTATACTAGTACATACATATACAGAAAGGAAAACCAAGGAATGAGAGGCAAAAGCCAAAAGCAACGGCCTGACGATGTAAATCGATGTAATCAATGGAATGGCTCTCTCTCTGTCTCTGTACATTACTATATATATATGTTTATTATATACACTCAAGAAGAGAGTGAGAGATAATCCGTGATAACCAGTGGTGAAAGTGTATTCAAATAAGTAGGTATACGGCGAAAATAGTGTGATCTTATCTAGTGTAAGTTTTTATTATGTATGTATTGCACTAATCTACACTATTGTATTCAGGGGCGTACCGTGAAATTTTTCTCCCTGCGATTTCCAAAAGTTTAGGCGCCCCCGCAAGTTTTTTGTATTTTTATATAGTGTAAGACGTGAAATTTTGTAATTTTATCTACTGTAAGATCAGAAAATTTGTCATTTCATCTAGTGAAGGCTTTAAAAAATATCAAGTTTGCAATGGATAGCTCAATTTTAGCAGACAAAATTGAAGGCGAATGGAGGAAATTGGGGCGAGCGAAGCGAGCAGAAAATTTTGAGAATGAATTTTAATAAAAGGGGCGAATTTTGCTGAAAATTTTACAAATTTGGAGAATTTTGACGCCCCTTTTTGTAGGCTAGTAAGAAAAGGTAAGTATACGGACCAAGAAGGTAAGTATACACCGTATAACCATGTATACGCACACTTTCACCACTGTTATTGTGTTTTACCAGTGTTATCACTGATAACACAATATGAACCAAGATTATGATATAATATATATTGGAATACAATATTTGATAGCTTCGTTTGCCGTTTCGTTTGTTAGCTCTTATAATTCTTTGTCCTGAACTGAGTCCTGCCTGATCTAATACCCAATATGTTGCTATGATATTGTATCATAAGAATACACTCTCACACAGAGTTGACTTATTCCGCCCGGCTTGCCCTTCCTTTTTGATCATCTTATTATTATTATTATTTCCTCTTCTATTATTATATACATACAAACTATTATACACACGTAACAATGATGCTATAATACTATCCAATATTTCAAATGTACACACACTTCACGTCCAGAAAGCTCATAGCTCATAGCTGAGAAAAAACAAAAGCTTCATTTTGCTATATAACTATGATACGATGTGACGTGGTGATGGTTGAATAAGAAGTAAACTGCTTTTGATTTTTTCATGTATACGCACACACACATATACCTGAAATCAGGATGAGTCTATCGCCAGACTACGTTACTCTAATGTAGTTGTTTCCATGTGTAAATTTGTATTAGCAAATTATTCCTTGTTTCAACTCAACTCATATCGATAGGGATAGATAGATATCTGTATTATTATTATTTTATACTATAGTCATAGTGAGTACATGTATATATACCATATTTTATATTTATTTGAGCCCCATATAGTTAAGTTTATAAACTCGTTGATTAAAGTCAACGAGTCAACTAGTCATAAATAAAAAGTTAAGTACCCACAGTCGATGCTTGCTCTCAACTTGTAAATTCTAAACATAACAGATCGCGAGTCCCCATCACCATCAACATCAACGAATGAAGAAGAGAAAAAAACCAACAGAAACAGAATGGAAAACATGCACGTACTCCAAAAAGACTGCAGCAGTCCAACTTTGACTCCACACCATACACAAAGTGCTAGGGAAAGAGAGTTCAAGACTCAAGAGTGGAAGCCAAAGCAAATTTAACATGTCTGCCGCTAATAAATATCACCCTTCCATTTACTTACGTGGTATATGCATTCCCATTGCAGAGTTCTAAATTATATACGAGTATGCAATGGTTGTGCATATGTAATACACGATGAATTTTCGGCTTTGGCACTTACGATCAACAATAAATAACTATTCATACACACACACAAATACATCCACAGCTATGTGAGTCTCTCACTGACTAACTTGCTGGATTAAAGGAAATCTAATGGAGCAAAACAGATTGAGATCAGAATTCAAAATGAGACCACAATATATAATAATAACAACAATAATAATAATAATACTCGTTTTCCTTCTACCAAAAGCCAAGGAGTATAAAAAAATCCAAAAAATCAATTTCTCATTTATCCATACTACTTTATTATTAGCATCATTTAATGAAAAACCAGTTGTCAATTTATTGATGAAACATTCAAATTAGATTTGTTATACATTTTTTGTACCTTGCAGCCTTTCAAATTGTATTCCATTATAATTCCTAATTCATTCCTTTCATCTCTGAGTATAACAGAAACAGAAACAGCCAACTCCTGAACGTAACTCACAATCAGTAGGACCGTAATCTTAATTTTAATTCAGTGGGATTGAAAACGAACAAATGGCAATGTACCATATTTTATATCCCATAATTTCAACGGTCAACTTGTTCCATTCATGTAAGTAGTTTGCCGTACTCACGACAAGATAAACGGACTATGCATTGTTCAAATGACCAATGACTGTCGAGTTGAAGTTGAAGATTTCTACTATAGCCACTATAGGTATAACTTTATGCCGCCAAGCTGCTAAATGCAACTGACATAAAATCATATGATTTTTTAATGACTAATTTGATAATTTTGGATATGACGATGGAGTACAACAATGCCCTCAGTTAACACAATACCAAGTTCAAAAAACGTATATACACCTACCAAGTTATTTATTTATGGGGAAGGTTATCTGTCATTGTTTTATCAGGATGATTTTCGTTTCCGTTTAGTTGTAATTATTATCGTAATCCTCGTGTGATGTATGACAGATTAGACACATATTCGTGTATAGCTGGTCATAATTTGTAGATTTGCAGCAAACCAATTCTATTTTTGATTTCGACACACAATATTTTTGATACTTTTGATTAGATTTTAGTTTCAATTTCAAATGTAGTTCGTGTTTTGTGTGAAAATGTATAATTGGATGAAATAATTCCTTCTCGCTGTGTACCGTGTTAAGTGTAAAGACTGTAGAGCGAATCAGTGTGCTTGGAAATGTAAGGTGTACAAGGTAAATTTATCAATTTAGCACAGAATGTGGGTGTATACAAAACTATATCAACAGTATCAGTTCACGGTACGCATTGCCTCTCTCTATATGCACACGTCTGTCTTTTACCATAGTCAGCACTCCGTCCCAATATTGACAGCTCTATAGACGTTCTACCCGAATATAGCAGTACAAGTATACTGTGCATGTAATTGCATACACGTATAAGACATATCTTACACGTCATGAGCAACTGCACACAACTATATTATTTACTCCAATCGTGTAATGGACTTGAGAGGAGCTCTCGAGGAAAATACAAATTCCGCGTGTGAATTCACAACTCTAATGGTAATATCTTCCATACTATCTGACGATAAGCTGACACTGACAAGTTTTTCATGAAACAATACAATATTTTACATTTAACCGAAACTACCAAACTAACGCACACTAATGGGCCAACGCATTCTGCATATATTTTATGCATTACGACAAGTTTTTACACACTCTGTATAGTTCCAATTCCTCAAGTTTCTTTACCAATGTAACATAAATTATGAAGAGCACCGAGTGACAAATAAAAACGTACATTTACAAAAAAAAATGTACAAATGATTTGAATGTGTAACAAAAACAACCATGTTCAAATTTTGAATTCTTCAAGTAAGAATAAATGAATTTGAGATATTTGATAAATTTACAAATGTATTGACTCTTTTCCCCGTCAACTAGGGAATTTGAGGGGTTAAAGCCTTCGAAAGGTTGATACCCTATAAATAACCTTCAACCTTCAGAAAATTATGTGGAATAAAAGTTAAAACGAGGAAATCAGTCGGTAATATATATTTGCACACATGTTCACAAGTCAGCTTTTGTCAATAAGGAAAATTCTCACTAGCAGATTTGTCATGTACATATTTCATTACTACAACATATTTTTAATATATCGGCTGTACCACTAGTATCTGGAGTCAATTGAGTACATTACAGAAAGGTCACTGAATTCAGCATCAAACAATTCAAGTAATTTAACATTTAACCATGCTTAAAATGTGGCACCACTTTGTACTGCCAGATTCCTCCATGAAAAAAAAATGATATGGAATTGCAGAAAAATGACAAAACTCTAAAGTAAAAAAGCTATAAAAAGTATAACAAGAAATACCTTAAATACCTTAAATTCACCAAAAAAATCATCTGGATTCCGGGGATACATCCGGAAACTGAATGAAACCCTATTATGTACGGAAGGCAGAGGTATATGTAGTCTTTAAGACCATTCCATAATAGTTTTAGCAATGTACTGTGATGTACTGTGCAAATGTAATGTACATAACGATACTCTGCCCCTGCCCTGTCCCTAGTATTGCACGTTACACATAATATAATGTTCCTGTCAAAGTAAAATCTCTTTTGAGTCAACTGCGTGCAAAATAGGGTTCCATGAGTTTATCTCAAATCAAAATGTCTCCGGATGCCTGTGTTTCTCCTTTACTAAGGGCTGTATGACTAACGCTCAAGACTGGGGAAATGAATGCAAGGAAACTCTACAAAGAGCGAGAGAGGAGAACATACAGTTGAGAGTTCTACGGCCACCAAACCCAAAAGTCTTTGAATGGAATACATACTATAGAGGACGAGAGAGTTTACCACATCACATCACACACACGTATGTACATATAATGCACTTACATGTTATGTGTGCATATAATTTCTACAGTGTAGATGTGTAGCATCTACACTTCTAGAGCTATGTACACATTTTGAGTCCCTACTACTAACTATACACCATCCTATAACATATCCTGCCTTCTTCTTCGAATTCGAATTCAAGCTGCAATGCAACTGCTTTTATATTTTCATATTCCCAACTTCCATACTTGATATTCTATTCTATATTATGCTTCCCTACTTTTGGCTCTTTTGGGGCTCTAAATTCTGCATCTCTCTCTCTCTCTCTCTCTCTCTCTCTCTCTCTCTCTCTCTCTCTCTCTCTCTCACTCTCACATTCTCATAATATAACAGTAATGGACAAATGAATCCACATGTAATAATATTCCTACCTTAAAGCCAGCTTCCCCATCTCTCTTCATATTTTGTTTTATTGCTTTTATTACTGTTCCTTATTGCTACTCTCTCGAGTTAACTTGAGCGTATTACTCGGTGTAATTTAGAACCCAAAATATGCTTCGTGTACGTACATAGTACATCCACATTCTCGCTTTTGGATACTAAACTTTTTCTGTGTGTTTGTTTATGCAAAAAGAAGAAAAAAGACTCACAGTGCCTTAAACCTTTAAACTATGAACAACACTAAACATTTGAACATGTGAACTAGGAGAAAACCCGTAAAATATATACTACACACAAACACACAACATATTTCTCATTCTCAAGTTCTAAGCAGACAATCCTAAAGTTAAATCGTATTTTATATTTGTTAGTTATGATTCGTACCATGTGCATTTTGCTCACACTGTATACATACATGTGACTTTGTGTGCATATTAAATAGCTCCAACTTGCAAACATCATCAACAAATCTCAAATGTGATAGTGATGACTGCATCCACATCAACATCCCCATCAGTTTCATAATTTATAAACAAATTCGTATAATAAATAATTCAGCGTATTAAACAGATTAATTTGAATCTCGTCATGATACACAGTACACAAGAAAATTACAGGGATTTCATACTACGTCATCATAATTAATAATACAAGAGAAATGAACTTGTGATTAAATATTTATTGCCGTTTAAATATATGCACAGAGACAGAGAGAGAGAGAGAGAGAAATGTAGTGTGAATGGGGTTGTTAATTGATTGTTTTATGGTTGCTACTGTGTACTGCTGCTTACATTTCTAGATCAGAGATCCGATACGATATTCTGACGAGTTGGTCAGAAGAATTAAGAATGGAAATCCATTAAATCATTTGACTGTACACACAAACACACACAAAATCTTAAAATGAAAATGTAAATACTTTATATTTGCATGGACGCATTTGACATGGAAAATTTACTTGGAGAGTCCAAAGGTCATAGACGTACTAAAGCCAACACTGATTAGCTCACTGCTTGTACAGTCGAGGCTAAACTGTAAAATGTCAATGCGACTGTAAAATAGAAATCACTAGCTCGAGTTGGCTGTATATGATAGTGATATGTAGTCAACTTATTTATTTGTACGTGTGTTGATATGTGTGATGTGTGTGTGTGCATATACGTACGAAAACCATAGATAGATTTTTAGGATTAGGAATTGCAAGGACAGACAAGTATACGAACATTACGAACATGGAAAAGGAGGACAAGATAAAAGTCCACACAGGAAGCTCATAATATCATAACCACAATAATTAAAGTAACTCGAGTAAATAAATAGGGAGTACAGAACATATATATATATATATATATGTATTATGTACAAGTCATACAGTTGCTTGATTTCAAAAATGACATTTCTCACAAAAATATCAAGTGTGTGTATCTCAAACACCAAACATTTAGCTTCAACGGAGCAGAGCGGAGACTAGACAGGGGACATTATGGACATTAGGTAAATTCTCGTGAGTGTTCAACAGTCTTCAACAGATTTCATGTGTGTGTATAGGGAGAGAAAATCCTCAACTGACAGATTTAGAACAATCTTCCTACACGTACACACACACAGAGAACAGTTTGTTGATGACTCGAGAGACAATAGAAAGACAAGACTAATCGTGGCCAAGACATCTAATTAGTTTTTCTAGAATCTAGACTCTAGCTGTGTAATGAGCTGTGGAATTGATTTAGACATGTGTCACTTTTATGACTAAACTCATTTGACCAATGACCACAGTCATTAAATAAGACTCAAAACTAGAAGCAGCTTCTAGCTATATATGTGTATTTAGTTCATTAAAAACAAATGCAAGCAGCATAAACTATGCTGTATACAGTTGTACAGTAATGTTTAAATTACTTTTATACTTTTTTCTCTCGAGTGTACTTTAAAGTCACAACTCATTGTTTTAAGTTTCAATGAAAATTCTGCGATTTAATACTAATTCTATTTTTATAACTACATGGAGAATATAAAGTGCGAGCATATACTTAAATTAAATTATAATTTGAATATTCTATAACTCAATAAAAAATCCCTTCCCTCGGTTCGGAGAATCCAAAATGAAATCATGTTATGTACGTACATTGTATCCAACTATAAAAAATAGAAAAGTACTGAACCTTATACCTATATAGTATTCAACTTTGACTTGGCAACATCCATCGTACAAGAAATAAGCCAAACAAAATAAGTACTTTATACAACAGTACAAATGACGGTAGAGATGTATTTTTTATATTTCATTTGAACGTAATATAATTATTGTATATACTCCATAGAAAAAAAAGACTAAACTATCTTTTATTAAACTTTATTACTGTAGTTGATTTTGTGAGTTGGAGATTACGTTGTACGTGGTACATATATATGATTTGTCACTTGACGATCGTATCGATCGTCGATTGTCAACTGCCCATTTGACTCATTCAAATGAACATTGAAACTCTGTGAAAGAGCACATGCAGAAATTGAATGAAAGTCATGGAGGTTTAATCGTTCATCTGAATCTGCATAAAATCCATATGTACCCGTAACATCCCACACTCGCTCCCTCACTAATTTCCACAGCCAAAGTCAAATGTCAATGTCTGATATGATCCATGGACGACTCAATGACGAAATGTGTATAGAGTACATCAAATTGGATGAGGATGAGACAACGTTCTGTAATATCAATTACGAATACCTAATGCTCTAAAAACAAATATACTACATACAATATACACATGCGAACGATGATGATATAGAGAAGCAAAAATGAAATACGATGCAAAATAGCTCAAATTTAAATATGACTTTACTACTCTATTCCGTACAGATTCCATATAGTATGGAATCTATACACACACACTGCACAGTCGTAAAATAAATTTACTTTTGATACCATTGAAGATATTTAAATGCCCTACAGTTACACGCGTTCCTGTGACAAATTCTACATTTTTGTACGTTGAACGTTGAACTTGAACATGGAATTCTTGGATTCGCTACTGTCTTTGCCTGCTCAAAAGAATTCCGAATTTACAATTCTAATTATTTGCACCGACCATCTGTTCAAAGTTAAAACGACATGTTTCCGATACAGATGTACTACCTATTTAGTTTTACCTCGACGCTCCTCTCTGATGTTATCCAATTCTATCTGAATTTCTACACCAAAGCGAATTACCCATACCACATAACGTTATATCTATACATTTGCCTACAATACAATAATCCCAGTTTGAAAAAAATAAAATAAAGGTTTAGTTTTCCTGCAAAATAATCCCGATGCTCCTCGTCTTTCCGAATATACTAAATTACAAAGCAAACTCTAATAATAGTAAGTCGAAAGCATCAGCATCATGTTCAAATCATTTGCCTGACGTGTAATTTATAGTAAAACATTGGCTTTTGTCTTTTAATCTGTTTCCTTTCTATGCATTACCATTACAGTGGATTTAATTCCTCATGAATACACACATGAAATTATATACCATACATTTTTTGATGGTACGAAATCTCAGTGTAAAATCAATTCATGCATTTAATCATGATGAAAAGAAAATGTACAAAAAATGAAGCATCATACTCCTTCATATTGGAAGCCAAAAGACTAGACAAAGACGATTGTTGTCGTTCAAAGTTTACCTAACGGTATGGTTCGGAGAAGCGAAACAAAAGAAAAACAACAATCTTTTGAGTAAACACTAAAAAGTATTAGCATCAAAATAAAATGAGTAGTAAAAAAAATTAAACAAATCAAGTGAACACAGTAGTACACACTCAACACTGTAAGATTACAGTTTTTACTGTACAGTGTACAACTTGTGTGACCATATACACATGTGCATTGTATAAATACCAAAGAAATTATTATTACTTACTTACTGTTTCACTATGGATGGTTCATATATATTAGGAAGAGCAAACTCAAATTCAAATATTAATTAAATTCGAGAGAAATCGCGTCTATGTATGAAAGCATGGCTTGCCTTTGTGAATGGCTTAACTCTGTTTTTTATATTTTATATATATATTACCACATCCATCGTCCCTTTATGTATGAAATGTCTAACTCTATTTTTTCAACCTGTACACAACTCTTCAGCGAGTACAGAATGGAGTGTACTCGTATTTGTGACGTTCCTAACAAATTTACTAGTATAGTCCTCCCGTATATATACCGTCAATTTTCTATTTACCAAATTTACAATTTATTACACGGCAAACAGAACTCATCACAAAATGAATTCAACACAAAATCTCAAGAGTATTCCTAATGGTAAACCATTACTACGCACATATGTATGTCCTTTATGTGTGTACACTTTATGTCATGTAGGGTTTTCCAATATAATTCTCAATGATGATGTTTAAATTGATTCGTGACTTCAACTATACTGTTTACAGTACTAAAGCTGTCTCTGGATACCCATTCGGATAGCCATAGTGAAGTAATAGGACGCACATTATACATAGGAAACTACGTACAACAGGAACACAGTCACAACAACACTCATCAAATGTTTCAAATTGTTCTGTGCTACATTATCACGTGAGTTTCACGGTAAGTGTGCCGACTTATGATATGATTAAAGAAAAAGAGAAAAGCCACATAGTCACACATGTACATACAATTGTACACCAAAAAAAACCCAAAAAACCATAAAAAACAGAATGAGCAATGCACATCTTCTCACTTATTTTTTTCATTTTCATATTCTTACACGTTATGATAACATGGCCACGGTATTATAATAATATATAAAAAGACCACGTTAACAATAATAAGCTGATGCAAAACATAACAATCAACGCGCTTCTTATATACCTATCGACAACGTCTTTCACATTCATCCTTGTCTTGTGCAATGTGCAATAAAATGATCATTCTCCAATATAATATTCTCCAATATAATATTCTCCAATATAATATTCTCCAATATAATATTCTCCAATATAATATTCTCCAATATAATAT
>JAIUND010001375.1:0-36740 GCA_034699125.1 Gisinianus flammeolus | reverse complement strand
TCAAGGTGGTCGGAAGTTTGAAGCGTATTCTTCGCGCTTCCTTGAATAAACTAAAATGTAGATTTTGCGTGGATGGACAGTACCTATCTTCATTTTGATAGATTTTCTTATGGACATGTATGCACATGAGACTCCTCCTTGCATATAGTGTGACTATCGTACATTCAACCTGTAAGGAATACATTTACGATGTAATACTAATAGTATGTCTGTAGTTGTAGTTGTAACTTTGAGGACTATGTAGATTGTACAATTTGTACATGGATAGCTTCATTGCGGCATTTTTTAACGCTAAGTGCACATAAAACCTGATGCGGGGTGGTTAAAGTAATTTGTGTCATTTGGCAAGGTGTGGAAGCTCCGCATGTGTGTGTACTGTGTGTGTGTGTGTGTGTGTACAGATATCTGAGCATGGAGCGGAGAATCTAACTTAGCTTTATCTAAAATGTGAGTTAATTGAGCTGAAATTGTTTACAGTATAGAACTACTACTACTACTACTCTACTACGACATCCCAACTAAAAGCTCCAAAAGTACGATATTTGAATGGTCCTCGAGCTCATATTACTTGACTTGTCCTATATTTATATAGGCATGTATGCAGAGCTTATATACTCGTATATATGTGAGAAACATCTTTCCTCATATGTATAAACATATTATTATTATACAGTTCCCTCCTTACGTATGTACCTTCAACTTACAGATGGGAGTAATCATTGAAATCCAGCTCCATCCATCTCAAGACAAGACACGAAGAAAAAGAAGAAAAGGCACAGACGCTGAAAATATTCAAGGTAATAAGATGGACGAGAACGACGCGTCTAAAAACAACTTTTTCTTCCAGTGTAAGTATATAGGTGTATGCAATGCATATTATGCACGATGTATGTATAGACGATAGACGACACAGAAACACATGCAAATAAAAACCAATGGCTACACCCGACTGACTGCTAGTGACATGTGAAACGTAGAGGAAAGTGCATATGTACGACGAGGGTTTTATTTTGGTGAGCATTTCTCGGTGCTCAATACTCAAATTCGTTCTCAACTAAAGCAAGATTTTCCGTAACGTGAACGGAAAAGCTCAAATGTGTGTACCTACATAAATAAATATTATAAATGTATATATGTATATCGTACATGATGGGCAAATATTCAACAACCCTGACCATTTTATACTCTTCACCGTTGACTGTTGAACCAAGGACCCACAGCTCAGACTTTAGGCATTTTGTAAAATCACAAACGATTAAACTATATTATATTCAATAAACTGAACTTTTCTTTCAGTTCTCTCTCGTCTCTTTCTTTCCCTCTTTTCTCAAGGCTTTTTTTTTGACATGAGATTCTCTCTCGTTTTTTTCTGTAAAACTTTCCACAAACGATAACAATAATTTGAGCATAATACGCTTAACAAAGTTAAAGTTAAAACGTTAAAACTTTTCAACTTGTATATGACAAACATGATTGCTTCATTCCTCCGAGTCGAGTGGGGAAAAAAAATTCCCTGTGAAGTTCACCGCCGTCATAATTCCCCCCACTTTCCTTCTCAAACTATACTTTGACAGTTTGACTACAGAAAGTGTCTTCACCTAGAATGCTATTTGGCAAAAATGTTAGCATCCACATTCCATGCTTCATACTTGCAAATTGCTGATAATTTCCTGTCCTTTAGCTTTTCTTCACTCTCGACGTCTCTCTTTCCTCTTTAATCTCTCATGATGAGCTAACCAAAAAAACTAGCGACTACATAGCCACAGCTTATTAAAAATTACCACAAGCAAACAGCTATAGTCAATCAGCTAATATACTGTAGAGACAGAGACTCACCACGTACAGATATTGTGAGACAGCATGTTTTTATTGAGACTCTAATTATATTTTACTACAAATACTTTATATTTGATATACAATAATTGAACAATATAAATATCCGAATTTTATATTACGATTCTTTTTAGTATTCTTATTTATTGACAGACTCTAGTTCAATCTGTAAATGTGTACAAAACTCATTAGAAACAGGAATGTCTCACGAGGAAAAGGGGATTTGAAGGTGTGCTATGTGTTTTATATTCTGATGTAATCCCTTTCACACTTGCTTCTGGACATCTTACACGCATACCCTGATTTACGTTCTTTAAAATGTATAGGTATACAGTAGGTACACGGGTAAAAGTGGGATGGGAAATGAGTATGCAGACTCATTCGGCTAGATGTACTATCTAGACTATATTTATCATCCTATATGATCTTCGAAATCTCTATAAATCTCTTTATTTATACATGTACAACAGTTGTACTACAACTCTCTTTGTATCGAGCTTAATTTTGAGAATTTAGAGTTTAGACTTTAGACGGACAAGGATTTGGAAAATCAAACACTAGTCAGTCATTCACTCAACGCTATCATTTTGTTCTTCTCCTGGCACTGTCAAAATATTTGAATATTCTACTCAGCCGGAAATGAATTAAATGTATCTGTATAAACTCGTCACAGTACTATCACCTATCTATCAGACATACTTAACACACACACAGACGATACACCAGGACGTATGATATCTGGGAAATCTCAGTCACAAATTGTATTGAAAATGATGGTAAAATTGATTTGTTTCACTTACTATCTGTAGGAGTATAAGTTACTACTTACAGCAGTGTATTTAGCTGGGAACTTGAAACATATTGCAGTCTGCACAGAATCAAAAAATAAACCTGGGATACCTCAACCTATAACTAAATTAATTCTAAATGAATGATCTGTAGACAAGAGCAAGAGGATAAAATATGACATGGTATTTATTTAATATTTTATCATAACATTGTTTTACACGAGAGAGAGACAGACAGAGAGAGAGAGAGCAAGAGGATTAGGTAGAGGTGTACGGGATATTCACATAGAATCAGAGAGAGAGAGAGGAAGAGAAATATGAGAAATCCAAGTATTCATTAATAGAAAGTATAAAGTTTAACAGGAGGAACTGGTAGATGATTCACAAGTTGTTCATGCAAAAGCAAAACGTATAATTTATAGCCGGAGATTGGAATAAAGCAATGTGCGATAAGTAGACTTATCGTCTCGCCACAAGCAATTTACAACCTCCATTTTACACACAGATACTGATGCAAAATATAAATACATGAATATCTAAAGACTAATATACACACGAATGTGTATGTATAGGAGGGAAATGTACATTTACAAAAGGATTGGAATTACCTTGTGATCCCGTATAAAATATCTGTAAAGAGGAGGATTTTGCTTGTCGTTCTCTTTCAAAGACACTTTGGGAAGTATGTATGTGTGACTGTATGGGGGGGGGGGGAATATAGGAAGTGCATCAAAAAATCACCCACTTTGTATTTCTCGCTTAACTCATGCTATATTGACTAAATGACTACACGTTATTCATAAATATGCCAATTTGAAGCCTGCTGTATTTCCTGCCAAAATACTTGATTATTAAACCCTAATTGTGGTTACCAGTCACTGGTTAGTTTAATTGCAAATTAAATTGCAAATTAAATCTAAAAATAAGTCTCCAAAACGGATATGGTGTCCAAAAGTCGCTCATATGTACGCACCCTTAACTCTAAATTAGGAGCTTAAAATTGGCTTCCGTTCCTTTACATATCGCTTTTCAGTAAATAAAACCGATAAATTTGTTTTTTCATACGAATAGAGCTTGCATATGTTTTTTTGCTACGCCTTTTTCACTAAAATTAACAATTGAATTTTTTTTGTAGAGAAATCACATGGGTGATTTTTTGACGCACTTCCTCTACAAATATCCTCCATGCTTGCTCTTGTACATAGTATAACAATATAAATGGGGCTTGTATGTATAGAGATAGAACTTCAGATTCAGAAACAGCTGTCACAATCACTAGCCATGTCTCGTATTTATATAGGCCATAACCATAACCACAGCGTATACACTCGACCGACAGTGAGGAGTGTACTTCATACTTGAGACTTGGGATTCGTTGATACACTAAAATTGTGAGATACAAAAATGTACAGAGAAAGAGAGAGAAATATTATGAATATGTACTCCATCCGTTTTTGCTACATTTACCCATTTTTAGAAAGACAATTTTAGACCAAAGACGTGTTGGTTTGACGTTGGCGGTTCCTTTCCTTTCTTTCTGTATCTTTCTTCCCGTTTTTCTCGGTCATATAAACTTACTGTGGGTACATGGCGCATACGAGCTACGGTTCATTTGATACTCGGCAACTTTATCCGTTGACTGAACAACCAATGTCTCGACTAACATTGATGCAATAATCCCAAGTTTCTCCCATCATCTGCATTCTAAGAAAGAACTTGACGATATAGAGAAAGAAAACTTTTGTACTTGTTGTCCTCTTTCTTTGTCTTCTCGCTCTTTGCAAGATTTTGTAGACTACTCACATTTCGTCTCGTTGACAATTTCCCTTCTGTGGAATCTTAAATTCCTCGCTTTTCTTCTAAACCGCAAACGAGTACATGAATGAACTAATATATAGAAATTCTTTGATCATCTTCCCTACCACAACATCATAAATTTAAATTAACATGAAACACATATAAACAAGTTACTCGTTACTCTCTCATTTTGCTGCCGAACTGTACATGGAAATCTTTTGACATTTTCAAATCTTTGAGTCGACTGTTAAAGTTGAGTTTTGATATGAATACTTTTTTGTTTTCATCCTCAAGTTTCCCCCACAGACAAATGTCCCATCTGATGGTCTACGATAAATTGTCTCTAAAAAAACAAAGTTGATTTTTTTGGTTGATAAAAATCTAGTCAATTCAAAGTTGTGGGAAAAGTTTAATGCACTTTTTTCATTTTTCATTTTTCATTACAGTTATCATATCATATATATAAAATTTGAACTAAGTATATAATTCATAACCTCTTTATCCAAGGAATGACTAGAAGGTAACTCGTGTAAAGGAGAGACGAAATTCTACAAGAAACAACGACAGGAAATGAATTCCAGGATTTGTACTCTGACTCTCTGAACAATATTGAACTTCTCAATCAATTTAATCAAAAAAAAAGAAAAGGAAACGGATAAATAAGTACAAACTTGTTTACACTTGGAGAAAGCATAAAGAAGGAGAGAGAAAGTATTTGAACTGATCCTGATTCGAGTTGAGTACAAAGAGATGCAATGAAAGCTAAATACACAGTAGCACAATCGGTTTGTACTTCGTGGACAACATACATAGTACGTACATGGAATTTCCATGAATGACGTATATTTCACGTTCATCCCCGTCTTGCGTGCACATATTTTAGCTCGAGTATATGGAATACGCATTTTAGGTCTCGCATGTACTTTTTCAGCACATCGAAATGAAAATGAAAATGAATGAGAAAGAAGAAAGAGGAATGGCAGACCATGTATGATTCCAATGATGCAATTTAATTTAATTTTCAATCTAATACCTACCATAAATCCCATTTGAAAATTTCAATATTTGCTCTCTTCCGCTTGACTAAAAACGAAGGAAGCAAGGACGGAAATGTGGAGTTGATTAACACACATATTTGGCTGATTTTCTCATTATCCAAAGTCCTTAAGTTCAAGTCAAATATTTTAGACAGAGTGAAACTGAATATAGTGTACAGTGGGAGAAAAAAAGTACACACAGAGAAAGCTAGTACGTATATATGGTTAGTAATCAAATCAAGTTTGATCGTTGTCAAGAATGGGCGACCATATGAAAACTGATGACTGACAGGAGAGTCACTCGGTTGATGTTTACTTTTGTTTGTGTGTGTGTGTGTGTATGTGTGAGTTAGGGTACATGTATTAGTATGTGAGTATGTAATAACGACGTATCCGTGCTGCCTTATAAATATATATATATATATCTTGAGCAAAGTGTACATGATGGCTTATATTCATCATGTGAGAACAACAACTTGAACGACTGTTGTATAGGTTCAACATCAACAGTCAGTAACTAGACAACAACATACGAAGAGAATTAGTGAGTTTCTCAGACTCAATTTGAAATCCCAAGTTGTCCTAATAATAGAGCCAAAGTCCAAATGTCACCCACTCGCAAGCTGAACAAGATTTGTTTTTATTTGGTATTTTTTTCCTTTCGTCTGCGTCTTTGCCATTTTTTTTTCGTCCACACACTCGTCCACTCCTCACACTCATTTAACTTTTATGACATAAAATCAGCTCAGTTCCCAATCTATTATAGATGTACGTATATGTAGGTACACTTCATACCAGCATTAGCCAGCATATCCATATGTCCTATATTTCTCTCATGAGTTACAAGGAAGGGTAAACCTGTCATTTCTTGATATTCCTTCAAAATATCGTATATATGAGATCTCATAATTAAGATGTCTGTCCCTTCCAGTTGATCGCACAACGTCAAAGAGAATAATTGGCCGA
Source organism: Gisinianus flammeolus (assembly GCA_034699125.1). Lineage (NCBI taxonomy): Eukaryota > Metazoa > Arthropoda > Collembola > Symphypleona > Katiannidae > Gisinianus > Gisinianus flammeolus. Next base: position 30,319 of record JAIUND010001375.1, on the reverse strand, counting down.
ACACTCTATGTAGTGTCAAATGTGTATGTGTGTACATCTAATCATGATGACGTCCAACAACAAGAAGCAACGAAAAAGGAATAACCCACAAATTAAATGGCAAAATTACATTTTTGTTGTGTTGTCTATAGCGTGAGTGAGTGAGTGAGTGTGCTGCATTAAGAATTTGTTTGCAAAGTCACGTCGAAATGAAGCAATCCTATGAGGATATTCCAGAATCCAATTGAATAAATTGGTAGCTTGCGTGTCCATGAACTTGAACGCCCACTCTCAAACGGAACGGGAAAAGTAACGTACTTACTCACCTGTCTGTGTACATACAAATACTTATATCTATAAACAAAAGAAACCGAGAAAAGATTCTCCCTATTAACGTCCACAAATCACGATGAGCATGTACTTCATTGTCAGCATGTATACTTGCAAAAACAACGTATTCCCCTCATCCTACACTCTCTCCGTTTTTTTAGTAAACGAAACTATTATTATTGCTTGAGAACGTATAATTTCCTTTTATCCTTAGTCTTAAGAAGAAAATTTGAAGGTTATATATTATAGTGTGTAGAAAGAGTCTAACAGTTGATGGAGGTTAAAGGCTCAAGAGACTGAAAGTTAAAGTAGACGGAGGAATATGTATAAAATGGCCATGTATTTACTCGAGAGTATTACAAAAAACAGAGAGAGAGAGAGAGAGAGAAGATTCTTCTTGAATCGTTAGCCTAAATAAATAGACATTAAAGGCTTCAGACGGACATTGACGGCTGACTGGTAGGTGGATGAAACTAATCTCGTCTATTCATGATACTAAACCTACGGGAATCATTAGAGATCCAACTCCTCAGTCAGTCTAGTCGTTCTCTCTTTCTCTCTCCCTCTCTCTCTTTCTGCCTTTTCTCTCTTCCGGAATTTCATTTCAGAGGAGAAAATTGGGAAAAAATCCATATAGTTAAATCCCATATTATATTGTAGATGCGTGGGAATAGATCCACGTATTTGACTATATATCTACATCTACATAGAATCTCCACAAAATAGATATATATTACACAAACCTAATATCGTCAGTTCGTTCCGATGGCTGGCTGACAATTTGTGAGTTGGTTCAATATCACAATATAATATATGGCTTTATTCGAGTAGAAAGAAAGAACGTTTAGCATTCCTTTCACGGAGGAGAGTGAGGTTACCATACTAAATAATTGTTCCACTTCCTTTATCATATATATATGGGAGGGAGTCAAGAGGACGCATATAAATACGTACGAAAAGAATATTTCCCAAACTGTCATTACATGATAATATAAATCAAATCATGAACCATATGAATGCGTAATTCTCTCAATCATTCTTCATCTGACGACTTTTCACCCGCAGTTCATTACTTGTCTAAAAATAAATGTGAGAATATATGAAGATCGCTGGAGTATGGATATTTGTGGGCTGTTCATTTACATTTTACTTTTACGATACTAACCATGAGATTTCCTGTTTATTATTATATAGTCGGTTGAATACAAAAGGTAACAGATATGACCATGTGGTATTTAAATTAGTAATAATTATGGATCAGTTCAGACGACGTTATGGCATATTCATATTCAAATGAAACTATATAGTTTCCATATTGTACAAAGTAAATCTGAGATGATACTCACAATCACAATCATGCAGAGCATGAATGAATGCATATGTAAAATATTAGATGAATTTCAAGTACCTCCGTACATTTGCATTCCAATCCCTCTTAAACACTCTGTATAGCTTTAATTAATTCCCATCGAATAATTCAGGAAGAGAGAAGAAATTAAAAAAATGTATCTGTGTGCTATATTCTCGTTTCTGTACATCCACAGGATGAGAATGAGAAAACTCTCGGGATCACAGGGGAAAAGAGACCAAAGGAAAGAAAATCCAATTACATGAATGAGTGAATGAATGGTCTAGATTTTCTCAGGCCCCTCTCTATCTACATCAATCCCATCTTCTTGGTATTATAATTTCATTACGTTTGGCCTCAGAGATATATATAGCTATAAATAAGATTCATTTACCTACTCCGATAATTAAATAGTTATAAAAAAAAAATTCTATCCAATCTGTATTTTTTTTCTCCCTTTTTTTAAATAGATAATCAACTATGTAACATTTTCCGTTTAGTTTTCCCTCATTGTCATTACCATTGGCTGACCATATCTTTTTACAAATCGTCACCGTTTCCCATATTCCATGAGACACTTGGGATGTTTATAAATAATCAAAACAATTTGTAATTGTAAGAAAGATCTTATAAAATTACATATGGTTTTTTGTTGCATTACTAAAACTACTGCTATGTACATAGTATGTACTACATACGATACCTACATACATTACACAGGTGTATAAAAGCAATAAGAGAAAGGTGAATCCATACACATATGGTGAAAGCTCCATTTTATTTCACTCGTTTGCAGTTGCAACATAAAATCAAGGCTATATAAAAGTGAAGGAATTGATTTCAAACGAGAATTTCCAATTACAAATGAAATACTTTAGACTTTAAAGGATTTTTTGTAGGAATCGTGGAAACAGTCGTGGTGAACTTTTCAAGTAGATTATGTTGGATACATATAAGTAGGACTTAGGATATCTAATAACAGGCTGTTTGGTGTGTTGTGTTGTCTTTTGTCTTGTGTATTATCTGCATGAGGAACTAAGGATAATTCTCCGTAGTCCTAGAACCAAAAGGTTTTCAAGAACGAAAAACGGCAATCAAGGATATTCTGTTGACTTCTGAAGGAGCTTCAAAGGAGAATGCTTTCTTTGTGACTTTGAGGAGGTAGAAGTAGAGCATTGGGATTGGCGATGAGAATATTATATATGTATCTCCATTGTCAACAGCCAAACCAGTAGCTCTTTGTCTTTAGTGGAAATCCATCTTCTACACGAACCTCCGAGTCGTCAAAACGCCAAAATTCTCCATCTTTGAAGAAGTACGTCTTCCCTACGCATTTCATGAATTATTTAGAATTATCTATACATATGGGCAGATGAAGCCCATCATTTTTTACACACACATGTTTTACCGATAACTCAAGATCAAGATGTGGTTTAGTTTGTGAACTCCAATTTAAGGAGACACACAGTCTGTTCAAAGCTCAAATAATGAAATGAATCTCAACTTACCATCCTCCCAACGGATGACAGAATCAAAGCTTTCTGGGACTCCAGTCCATCTTGATGTCAATTCCAGGGGATAGCCATCATCAATTTTTTTACTGTCTTCATTGTATCTCCAGTATAAATTATTGCTAAAAATATTAAACATATCGTAAATAAAACAAATAGAGAAAACAATTGAAGGGTTGAACTGTGATGATTTCAACCGCATAATCACGTGTGAGATCTTTGACTGTAACTCCATACATATACATATCTATATGTACATTAACCTAAAACCTAAATACCTGGTTGTACATAAGTATATGTCTATGCCATACAATTACAAAATAATGCAACAAACTCGTGTGAACAAATCTCAGGTAAAAGAAAATGTTCAGATTTGTTTTTTTTACGGAACAAGTCTCCGTTGTTTTCTACTAAATCTTGAGAATGGAGAGAGGAGAAAAGGAAAGCATGATGTCGGAGCACAGCTCATTGAGTGTCAAATTCTACAAATTATTTATTGGCCTTCAGAAAAATATGCTTTCGGAAACAGAAAATATAGCGTGTGTGTGTTCGCTTCGTTCTCCTTCGGTGTTCCACAACAATTTCAGTTTTCTTATCAGACTCGTAGACTTCAATTCTTTGATTTATTGTCACACACAGTATTATTTATATAAAATAAATATCCATAGTTATTATCCGTGCCTATATACACATAAACACATAAAGTTATTTCATATTTATGTATATATGTACATACTATACTATACATGTACATAGCACATGCACATCCTTGCGCATACCTCAACATTTGAGACACTTCAACTGTCTCGATAAATTTTAATAAATTCAACTTTGTAATTTGTCTGTTCCCCTATAAATATATACTTGACATAGGTATGTGTGTTCCCATATATCCTTTACCTCCATATTCATGAAAATGAAAATGGAAAAGGCAACAAATACATACACACATTTGTCTTTGTTTGGTATACGTACTAGTAAATTTACTAGTACATATATCGTACGTAGGTATGTATGTGTGTACAATGTAAGAAGGTACAATTTCGTGCATTTTAGTTTAGTACCTGAAAAAGTATGTGCGATGATTTTTCTCCCATATAAAAGCTCCATCGATTTTATCAAGAGAGGAAGGCAATCCTAATGCAGTCAAGGGTTGAGGATTTTCTCCAGTCGCTTCCGTTCCATCCAACGTCCAAAATTTATTTCCTAAATGCATAATATATGTACACGAACTAGATCAGAAAAAAGTAAATACTGTGACAGTGTCACACTGACACTATACATACAAGAAAATTAATTCTATACATACTGAAAAACATACATTCTCAAGTAAAGTAGAGGGAGGGAGGGGAGAAAGTTGTGGAAAACTTGTTTTTAGTTATGCATATACATATGTATGTATACATTTTATCCCACAAAAACATGAGATAAATCCCGTAACTTGCTTTACTTTTCCCTACAACTTTACCTATATCTCTGGTTCCCCCATAAATAAGCGAGTGAACTTTTTTAAATGTTTCAAATTGAAACTTTTAATTTATTGGGATTCGATTAATAATTCAATGATTTGAACGGAATTCATTTGAAAATATATTTATTCTCGAGCTTTCGATAGAACTTCTATTTTCTTCAGGAATCTTAAACAGACTAACTTTTAATTTGCTGAAAGTATATACAGAAATGCACCCTCGCTCGAAATCCGCCTAAAACAATTTGCTTATATGTATGCTCAAAAACAATTATGTGATGAAATTTGAGAATCGGCGAATGGTTCGCTTAAATCAAGATCATTCCTGTCTCGTTCCACTTTCTTTGTTTTTTATTACCTAATCTCCGTTCGCTATCGATGGACGGCAAAGATTTAGAAACATTGTTGTAGTAAAGAAAGCTGGTCAGAGAAAATTGTCCTTTTTATATATTCTATCTAAATTGCAAGTATAAAATGAAGGCAACCGTTTTCTCCTTCTCATGCCGCCATAAATGAGAGGGAACCTTTTAGGTAAAATGTGAGAGGTTCATGAAAGTTGCTGCAATTTCCCCATAAAAATTATTTTTCACTATACCTCACACATTATCCCACCAAAAGGTCGTGTTATAATGGAACGGAGAATTTTAGATAAAAATAAGAGCCTTAGAGCATGAGATATTTTTGGAATAATCTTAAGAGGATTGAGGAATAAACGACACAAAAATAACGATAAGAATAAGAGGGAGCGGTCTCTATATACATGTATGTACAGTAATGTACACTTGCAATAGGTATACAACGTGACTTCCCAAATGAAAAGTCCGCATTTACACTATATGTCGTTAGATGCATCAATGTATTTCACCCGGTGTGATGTCACATTTGAAAATTGTACTGTACACAAGTATTTGCATTTGCTCATGACTCTTGAGTCATGACCCAATCCAAATCCAATGTTCCACCAGCCATTAACTACCATACAAAAGAAGTACAGAGAAGAGAATGCATGACACAGACAACTTTTACACAGTTTTAGTTTAGCGGAAATGCTAAAGGTTGAAATGAGAATTCATGAGGAATTTCTATACGCCATTCTATCTGTAAGTCTATGAAGACTATGGAAACATTTTTAAAAAAAAAAAACATAATTCGATTATATATTAAAAAATTGTGGGGGATACGAAAAATTGGGATTGAGTTTGGACGGTTTAGGCAGTATTATGTGTATAATACTTGAATACTATAGTGAAAAGTGTTAAATCATTGGGTGGAACAGTGAATTCTTTGGACTGTGTAACCAGTGAGCCAGGACGCTTAGTTGGTGGACAAATAGGAGCAAAATGAAAATACTATAGTTATACAGGAGGACAGTGGTATAGAGAGTACCAGAGTGCGCTTTTTTCTTGTTGGTTGAATTCAAAAAGTAATTTTGGCCACAGATTTTCGTGTGCTGACTACTGCCGACTGACCCCACATATCTATGTATGTGTGTATGTATGTGTGTGTGTGTTTTATCGGTGGATTGTTAGGTTGAAGTTGAAGTTGACGTGGATGAAAAGGAAGTCCTGAAATGTCAGTCGTGTGGAAGGGAGATGAGAGGAAAGTAGTAGAGAGAAAGTATAGGAGGTATACGAGAAGACTTAGTACCAGAAAAGAAAATCAACTTGCTGTCCAATTCTCTCTCGTACGCTGCGTCTATTCTCAGATTGGCAAGTGGTGGGAAAAGCTGGCCAACGTTAACCGGGTAAGAACCGCTCGCCACCTGCCCTCTCTGCGCCAGTCTAAACATGTTCTTGAAAAAGTCAAACCAAAAAAACACATATAAAGAGTTAGGTAATTCAACTTTCTTCTCGACCATTTCTTCTCTCCATTAAACTGACAATGTATTGAATGTATGTGTGCGTGAAACATATATATATATATATACCAATGTAGACAAATACGGGCACAGTGCGTGCTATGTAAATGACAATAGCAAAGAAGAAAAAGAGAGAGTAAAATTCAATGAGCCAGCCCAAGGTTCAAAGAGTCAATATATACAAAACGACATATTATTATATGAGATTCGTCCAGCATTATTATTTCATTTCACCATTTGATCCTCGCCGTAACCTCTAACACGATAGACTTACAACTACAAAGTGCACTGCCCAAACCAAAAGGCAAATAAAAAAAAAAAATAAAAAAAAAAGAATGAAAGAAATGATTTGACATACTTCTCCTCGAAATACAAATATTTCATTGCGAAGGAAGGCAATCTTGAAAGTGAGTTCATTATGACAAAGGCTTTTCCAGGACTCTCCGTAATCCTTCTCCTCTTCAGACTTATCCTCCTTTGGGCTAGAATTCTTCTCAATCTCAATCTCTTTGGTTGTGAAAGTCGATCTGACTGTCGTCGTCATCAATGATTCTTTTGTTGTTGTTCTTATGGTTGTTGTTGTATGACTTCCTTCTCGAGTTTTCTCGTCCCTTTCCCTCTCCTTGTCATCTTCCTCCTCTTTTGTGTCAGCATCTGGAATGTATCTTTTTACTACACTCGAGTATATACAATATATATGCAAATTAGCTTCCTCACCGACAAATTTCAATGATTCCATTGTATTTTTTTCTCCACATTTTAATCTCCCCCCATTTCCTTTCTATACTGACTATAAAGACGCGGACTTACTATACAGTTGATACAAGGCATGGATATCGTCTTCACCAAGTCTCGCCCCACCTTCCTTGTCTTGATAGTAAGGAAACATTATGGAGTTCAAATCAGATGAATGGGCTAGACCAAGTGAATGCCCGATTTCATGTGCTGCAACTACGATATATATACATTTTCATTTATTGTTAGTAATAATTTTAAAGTGGGTAAAGTTTTGGAACATGAGAAAAATAAAAAAAAGTACAAAATACCTAAAATTGCTTACCTGTTCCAAAATTTATTGGGTTTTGCAAATCATTTCGATGATCTCCATCCACGGAATACCAATCCTCATCCTCGTCAAAATGTATATCACCGACAGTCGGGAAATAAGCATGTGCAAGAATATATCCTTGACCATCAAATGGAAATCTAATCAATAGATATCAAAGAGAAGTCTCATTAATTATGAAAATGAGAATAGGACAAAATACAGATATACTCTGAAATATTTGACACTGACAGCAAAAGAGATTATGTTCTTTTCTCTCTCCTCTCTCCTCTCTCTCTTTACTCTTACAATAAACTCGCCAACTAAACACATAGAGAATAGAGGTTGTAAAATACCCAATACAAAAACCAAACCCAGCACTCCAATTGAGTCTCCATAGGTAACATTTATACAAACGTCATCTATTTACTTTTATTATAGCTTGAATTTGTCATTTATGGAGACGTACACACAAAAAAATGGGAAAGCAAAAGGAAATGGGATATGAAGAAATATAAGGGCCAAGTTTTGGAATAATTTTGAGATATACAGATATATACATATAGGAGAGAAACAAACCGATCTCCGTGATATCCTCGACCAAAGGACACGAGAATATCCGCTTTGTGGTTCATAGGTTGAAAAGTAAAGCTGAGTTGAGAAAAAGGAGACCATACATTAAACGCCTTCTGCATTTCATTCACTGCAGCCCTTTCCCCAAGTTTCGGTGACCAATTCTGGAAACTGAAGCGAAAAAAAAGCAAGAGAATTTACAATCCTCCTGTGCTACATTTTTTCATTGTTGATACAAGAACTAATCTGTACACTCGGATTATGTACTGAAATATTGTGTACATTACAAAGTTATGATTTAAGCTCCAGATGCAAACCTTTGTAAACCTATGTATTGCATGGAGAAAAATAAACTTGCTAAGACTACTTTCATCGTTTACTAATAAAGAAGTTTCTTCGTGTCTTTCATACTTTTGGAACTTGAGTCTCATATATATCTACTAATGATCAATTAAAGCATTTATGTCGAATACACTGTACCAGTTCTTATTCTCAGACGACAAATTTCTTGTAAAAAAAAGCATTTTTTTTGCTCCTTTCACTATTTACAAATTTCAATATTTGTTTTCATGTATGATAGACAAATTTTCTTATATAGAGATGCATGATACATGCGACACGTGTGCTTATAAAAATGGAATTTCGTACCTGTACGTTAGCTTTCGTTTATTCCATCCTTTTGAGGCTATAACAAATCTCTTGGATCGAGTTGAGTTTCGTATGATATCCGGTACGCCACAACGAGGTTTATTCAACAGCTATATATGATTTTGAAAATTAATCAATAGAATTTTAAAATATTGAAAAGTGTGCACAACCCAGAAAGTAATTTGGAAATTGTATACTTTGGTGAAAATGCAGAATCTACACCTGACGCGTGTTGTCATCCATAATGCCTGTTGGATTCAACCCACCAAATTGTTGCATTAACGCAATACCATTCCGAATACTTTCCTCAGAGTAAATTGCTTCTGATTCCGACTCATTCAAAGATGTCTTTTCCAAGTAGCCAAACTTTCGTAAAAAATCAACCTGTATATCATCCCAGAAAAAAACGATTGTATAGCTAGTCAGTACTACATATGAGATTCAATACGACGAGAAACAATAACGTGTATAATATGGTATTGTTAGAATCTTTCTCTGAAAGAGATATATGTATGTACTTACCGTAGCCACTGGCCCAGTAGGATTATGTCCTGGGGTATTTTGGGCAGGTCGTGAGAACGTGGAATACACACAGTTGATAAATAGGAAACTTTGTAGAATGTTCATTTCTTTTGAAATGTGATAAATATGGACCCGGAGGTATTCTAATGTTAAAAATACACACGGATACTGCGGTAATAAGAATCTGTGGGTTTACACAGATCTATCTATCCAGAGCTAAATTGTATATGAAATAATGAAAACACTTGCAGAGTACTTCTATGTGCGTGTATAGTTATATACTTCTACAGCCGAGTGTCCTACAATAATAAGTATCAGTAATATAACATGCTTCAAGGACAGATGAAAAATCTCTGAGTCTTTTTACTTGGACTAAATTTATTACACTGTCGTTTATATCTATACACTGTATACACTTCACAAATTAAATTGAAACTAACGTCAACTATGTGTATATGAATAAGTCAGCAACTGTTAGAAAGCAAGGAAGAACGATATAGACTGTTCGCGGCCACAGCAGTGACCACACAACCAGAGTTTAAATGCAAACGAGTATTTTAATTTTACTATAAATATTCACATATATACATATTAGCTTTACACATCTTTGTGTGCAGTCAGAACTAAAACTGACACTAGTCAACTGAGATCTAAATGTTTTAATACAAACAAAGCGTTGTAAGGTCAGTGTGCATAAATTGTATATCTTGTTTGAGTTTATGGATGCACTCACATATATATGCGAATCTTGAACGCGTCTACAATTATGTGTAACGGCTTCTACTTAAAGCTTCATCATTGAAATTTCCAGACTATATAGTTAAAATAAGGACTTTATTTCTTGGATGATCCAAGTTGGATCTCTCTGTATGAGAAGAGAGAGAGAGGACTCGCAATTTCTGGGAATTCTACTTGAATAACAATGGAGAAAAGTTGCTCTTTGTGTCATAGACTCGTATTATGAATGACGCAAGTCCACTTAAGTACATTGTGCTTTTATATTGGACTAGTGTGTAGATATTATTTCTCATATCTCAACAAAGTTATCGAATTCCTCACACAAATCTTTTTACAGAACGATAATTATGCTATGAATCCTAGTTTACCCGATGCATGTACTTAGTAAAACAGCGAAAGTACCTATTTAAAAGGATTCATTCGTAAAAGTGTGTAATTCATACACGTTTAAATTGTGTAAATGGCATTCACACCACAGTCATATCTGCATTTTTTTGTAAAGGTAAAATTAAAATGGAGTGCTTGGGATTTTCTCTCGTTTAGATATCCTTGATCGGCAACGAAAGTGGGATTCGTAGCCGCGGCAAAAGAATTTTGTCGACGTCTTGACGTTGAAGAATCGTTAGTCAAACAGATATTTTCCAACTTAGAACTTGTTTAACGGTAGTTAACTGCTAGATAGCTGACAAAAGACAGGTAACATTTTTTCACCGTGTTTTTATTTAAATGTGTTGTTGTGTGTCATGTTAGGTTGTAATTGTCCATAATTCGTGCTTATCTGATATGTATAAGTATGAAGTATGCATAAAATTCATTTCATTTTATAGTCGTCCTCGCACAATGTACCTTCATTTGTAGTATATTATACTGTATAATTTATAGTATAAATTTTATACAGTTATATTTCTTGCTATTTCAGTTTAATTTGCCCTGATTAAAAATGAAGAGAAAACGATATTCTGTAGACACTTCATTGGATGCCTCAGTCAATGTTTGGCATTCTACGCCAATAGAATCCAGAAACCTTGAATTTCCTGCAACTGCAACTCCCGGAATTAGTTCACAGCCAACTCCACGACAAAAAAATCATGGGAATGGTAATAAAAATAAAAAATGTCGGAGCCCCATTATAATAACGGAGCCATCTGGACATCCTTTCTTCTCGTCCATATTGAACAAATGTGAATTTTATCTTGCAAAACCTCGAAATCAAACAAGTAAAAATATATTCAAAAATTTAATTCTGTCGCCAATATAAATATAAATAACGATATTATTTCTTGTGATGTCTTTCATTTTGTCAAACGGGGAATTAATTGTCGTTTCCATTCATTTTTAAATGTGTAGAAATAGATGTAGTACTGTTTCGCAAAAACATTTCTACATGGTATAATGAACATTTGGAGGGAAATGCGGAAGCTCAAGCTGAGCAACAAAAATTTGTTCAAGAAATGAAGGAATACCTGAATCAAAAGGAAAATCTTATACATTCAATGACTCCAACTTTGGTACTGGAAAATACTTTTTATCATAAACTCATTTGGATAAATTGTGTGTTCATTTCATAACGAATGTAAAAATAATATGAAAAAATTCATGTTGTAAATTCTAGCATACTCAAGAAATTTTCCAGCCAAGCTTACTGCATAGCCTTTTGGGCGTGCTACCCCTTCAAAAACACGTCCTTTCAATTTTATTACCAGCCTTAGTGGACGTTGCTTACTCTGCCAAGTAATTTTGCTCGTTTTATGACAATTTGTATTCAAGTACATGCATTTGCATGTTAATCTTTTTCTGGTGCGTAGTACACAATTAAACAAATATTGTTGGGTTCTTGTATAGTGATCAAGAAGCTGTCACATTTTTAACACTGCTGTTAAATCAACTCAAATGGCTCCCAGAGCTCTCGGATGGAGATGCATTGACGGATGGGATTTTGGAGATTCTTGAACGGGCAACAGACAAAGCTAAAAAGGAAATGATTCGAATTATACCCGATATAATACCTGAAAAATTTCATGGAAGAATTGGAGTGACGTTATTGTAAGGGAAATTTTGCCTCTCTTTTATCTTTTAACGAATAGAGAATTTCAGAATCCACAAACTTATAATTTCGTGTACATCTTAAAATGATGAATAATGAACTCTGTTTATGATCCATTAGGAAGATATTTGAAGATTTCTCACCCCTCTCTTCCACGATAATGGAGGCGTTCTCTTTGATTGATTTATCTGAAAATGATCTTGCTCTAGTTCGTACAAGTGCTATAGAAAATATTTCCATGATGGAACCGAGAGATTTTGCTGCCGTATTCGCATTTCTGTTCAAAACTGAAAATCCTAAGATTTTGAGAGACGTAAGTGTCGAGTCAATGGTATAGCAATAGAATTTATGTTCTTCATTTTGAAACAGTTCTTAAACTATCCATATACATGTGCATGTTTTAGGTCATTATGAATGTGAGGGAAAAGTTTAAGCTGGAAATCTCTGGTACGGATAGTGAAAAAAACTCTATAGCTAAAGAATTTGTGGACAAAATACATTTTTGTATCAACGTCAATGAGCAGATAGTGGGTGCATGGACAAAGGTAATCTCATTGATTTCAAATATTTGTAAACTATTTACATCTCTATTCCTTAAAACAAACTTATAAATGTACAATCTTATAGGTGGTCAAAGATGACGTAGCGATGGGTATTGATACATTTCTACCCTTGGATCTTATCATGATGATCATATTTCTTGAAAATTATTACAAAGTGGTGGATATGTAAGTAGATATTTTATTACACGAGTTTATTTTTTAACATAGATTTTAAATATGTAAGTATGAGGAAATATTAATTGATTTGTATTTTGTAATAATAATAATAAAATAGTTTTTATAAAATCCAAATTTGACCTACAAATACATACATGATCAAAAGTATACAATTCCTTTTCCTTGATTTCCAGGCCACTTAAACTTTTGTTTGGTTCTGAAGAAATTGCTTTAGGAATTGTTGATAACGTCACTAAAACTTTTTCAGCTGTAAGTTGTCCACTATACTTTTAGCGTTTACTACAAAATTATTTAAAATGTTTTTAAGTAATCAAAACTGAGTTTGTTACTTTTGTAGGTGTTTGACAATGTATTCAGCCCCTTTTCAAAATTCTTGGAAAAATTGCTCTGGTCCAAAGATTCCAAATTGTACTCTGCTGTGACGAAAGCGTTTGTGTAAGTATTTAATATAAAGTGAAATGTACAGTCAATGCATACAATAATATGCTTGTACATGGTTCATGAAATTGGGTTTTTTATAATGCCTACAGGACATTGTTTTTGGTGACCAACGATTTTAATGCACAACATGTTGTAGTTACATTTACCAGTATTTTGGCTCATGGAAACATTTCTTGTCGGGATAATGTGATCAAAGGGTTGGCTCTAATGGCATCAAAAAATATAGCAAAACTTCTCAAATTCATGCCACTCATAATGGTATTTTATCAATACATATATTTCCTATGTGCATCCAAAACATTAACTAATTATGATGGGAAATAAAACCTTTGCTGATTTTTGGGTATTTTTTAGGGCATAATGGACTACGTACTCAAATTTTTGCCGTATCAAGTCCGAGATATGATGAAGATTTTGGCTTTAGCTTCTCATGTTCCGAAAAATAAAGAATCAGAACGATTTGAGGCTGAATTTTCTATACTTCGTCAAAAACAATTGACTAGCACCAATGTTCAAGTTAAATGTACGGTTCATGTTGATTGATATCCAATGCTAAAATACTTATGACTTTTAGTGTAATTTCAATGTGAGCAATTATTTTTTAGGTGTTGGCGTAATTGGGTCTGTTGTAACGGCCGATCAAATGATTCAGCAAAGCTACCCAGCAAGTAAGTTTGGCTTACAGAGTATTCCATCTATACTCAATTATCTAAAAGAAAATGCAAGAGTAATGTGTAAATTTTCTTGTAGTTAAAATTTCAAAGGAACTTGCATTCGTCTGGCGTTCCGTGGAAAGACATGACGATGCTTGTTGTATTTTCTTTGATGAAATGACTACGTTAGTAAATTCACGGGAATTTCCAACGGAAGTTATTTCGCCGTTAAAGGAAATGCTATGCACGAAGTACTTGGTGAGTTTTTTCATATCATTTCAATAGCAAACTAGATTTACTTTTACACACTAACTTGATGTATTTTGACAAGGAAGTCTTGGCTATTTTATTCAGGACAATTGGACAATTGAGGAAACAGAAGTTGCAAATGGTTTTGAGGGTGCCTCCAACTTGAAACTTGAATCTGTAATGAATGCTAATGTGGAACTTGTACAAGATGCTTTGGTTATAATCTTTCAATCCCGGCCTATGGGAATGAATCCTTCGGTTGTCCCGGCACATACAAGACTATTATGTGCTATAGTTAACCAGATGTTCAATGGCGATTTGGAGGAAGTTGATATTATTGTGGGATGTCCCCTACTTCTACCACAACTCCACTGTAAAAAAATTATGTTATAACTTAGATTACCAATTCTTGCAGGAAGATTAGTAGTATTTAGTATTTTGTACAAATTTTTTCAAACATCTTTTTTGAAAAAAGTAACTGAATTTATAAATTAGGTTGTCATTTTTATTAGTCATTTTATAAATTCATTTTCAGATTATGGCTCCAAGATTTGTATGCAATCCTGTACAGCGGAACAGAAGTCGGATTTGGCTCGCTATCTCATTATAGCCATCAACTTCATTCGTGAAATTATCTCTGCTTTCTGCTTGCAACAGGATAGAGAATTGAAAATTAAACTCTGGGTGCGCTTAGGAAATTTAGTAACACTTCAACAGAAGCTAGTAGCCTTTGTCACTGAGTATGGAAATGTTTTGTCATCTTTACCATTTGCATATACTTTGGAGCATGCTGACCGGGCTCACCATATTTTTGGTACGTTTATTATTTTTATGCATGTATTCTACTTGTTTGCATGTACTTAGAAAAAGTTTTTAACTCAAACTGAACTTTGTAAATGATTTTATTAAAAACGAAACATAGGTGAACGGAAACATGCATCGAAAAAGAAAGCTCAAAAAGTGAGGGAAGAGGAAGAAGATGACAATGAAGATGATGAAGACGGTGATGAGAATCAGCCATCAACCAGTAAAGCCAAGCCAAAGCGCAAGCGTTCAGCTCGTCCACCCAGCAAGTCTAGTACTGACTACAAAGATTACAAAGATTATGGAAATGAAATCCATCCGGATAATCTTGTACCTTTCTTTAGACGATTTAATCCTGCTGTAAGTCTGATTTCTTTGAAAAAATGTGACTTACAAAACTATGATTTTCTTACATGTCCTGAAAATTAATCGCATATACATTTATAATGAATTTTTTCCTTTGTAGGTATTTAAAATGCTTAGCACTCGTTTCCGAGTGAAAGTTCAAGTCTTCAATTCGACGGAATTGCTCAGAACTGCTTCCGCTACTCCAGAAAACATTACGAAGAAAGTCGAAATCTTGAATCCTCAGACGTTGACTTTACTTCTTCGGGACTTGAATCATCAAGTGGAAAATTCTCAAATTTGTATCATTAAGGATGTTTCATTGGATTTCCCAAAAGATTTCTTTGGCTGTCTTTGTGATCACTTGGATGTACTCTTTAAAACGAGCCAGGTAATACTATTTTAACCATTTATGTTCAGGTTATTCAAATACCATAAAGGCTAATCTTCTAGGAATTACATGCCATTTTCATTACTTTAAAAGAAAATACCTCCGGCATCAGAATCCAGGAAAGAGATAGAAGCCTGCTTTCTCTATGTGTACAAGACCATCAGCAATTACCTCGAAAAAGTCAAAACTTTAGATGCATATGAAAGCCTTTTTGATAAAGCTTTGACGACTATGAAGGAGCGATCTGGAGAGGGCAATTCAGAAGATGAGAAGGTCTCATCTTATTTAAGTGGAAATACCGAATGCATTCTCAATCCTGCCACAGCCGTTGAGCAACTAAAAGTCATGAAAATTGTCTACGATTATGTGGATGACGATGTAAAGTCGTTTATGAGCTCAAAAATCCGTAAGAATATTTTATTTTCCGACCAAGTTTTTTTACTTTCGATGGATAGCTGTTCATCTGTTGTTCATTATTCAGTGATTAATTATACTTCCATCCCGAATACAGATGAAAATACCGATTTATATTTACAAAGAGACTGGAAAGTAGCGTCCACTGGTATAACTGTTATGCTCAAGGTTTGGTTATCTACTAGCGACAATCCTTTGGAAGTGTTGCTGAATCTGTCAAAATCTTTGATACCAGATGACTCGGAATCAGCTGTTCCAGACACTGATCAATATAAATCCTGCTCTGCAATGAATTTCCACACGTGGTACCGTATTATTTTTGAGAGTTTGGCTCACCATGTTTCAAAAAATGTATGCAATTATAGATGGATATATTTTCATAATTACTATTTTTCTAAATGTTCTGAGGATACATTATAATTTGATTGATTTTGTAGTATTATTTTCCTTATTTTTTCATACTAACGTTCTTTTTCAAATTGTTACGAGTCTAGACGAGAAAGATTGATGACGTGGATGGTGTACTATCAACTTGGAATAGTGGTATTGAAATCTTCAAGATTTTGGTGAATGTTGTCCGTACAAAAAGGACTGCCACCGTTATTGGGCCATTGCTACGGGTTTGTTAAAATTACGACAGATTTGATTGTCCATAATTCACAATACGGCTTGAAATACGAAATTATTAGTAAAATACCTATAATTGTTTTATAGAATTCCCGTTTGTTCATTGACGCTTTCATCCATAACGGAATCAAATTGCTTCCTATACTCTGGAGATCATACCGAGAAGAGGCCAGGCGCCTCATTAAATGTCTTCAAGCTCCAACTAGGAAAATCCAGCACAGTGAGTGTAAAATAGTGGTATATTATCACAAATACATATGCTCAGACCGATAAATCATGACTAACTACTATCTTTTTTACCTTTTCTTTTACAACTAGTCTGCTCACATTGCAAGGTAAAGTTCTTCAATTATATATTTCTATAAATTAACGTGTATTCATTTGCACGAGTATAAAGTGTACAGGGCAAAGGATGGAATACTGAAGGTGAATACGTATAAATCGTCTTTGCAGGTTGATCAAAGCTCTGTCACGCGGTTTGTACCTATGACAAAACGAGTATTGGAAACATTATTGTTTCGTGTTCGTGAAGTTTTAGCCAGTATGGGTGCTAAGGACGCTTTTTCCATTGGTAATCTGAAGCATAAAAGGTGAGCAGATTGCATTTACTATTTACTTTGTATATTAATAGTTTTTTGTTTACGAAAGTTAATAAGGATTGATGTTATTATTATTCCTTTTTAGTATCGATGGAGAGGTCATCACTTCCCAGATGCCCACTGAGACTCAACTGGAGGATGAGTCTGACGATGAAGAAAACGATCCAGAGATCTTTGAACAAGATGTCTGTGATGACCCAGGTTCAGATTCCGAAGAGGACTAATGGAGCTAATGAGTTTTCTTTAAGTGCTTTACTTTTTTTAAAGACATGCTCCCTATGATCATATTCTAAAATTTACGGAATTCCATTTATTGAAAATGGGCCTTACTATTTTATTAACTTTTGTATTGTAATAGTAGTTGAACCATTTGAGGTTTTAGTATGCAATAAAATTTCTGAAATCATAAATTATTCTCTCGATTTGCTTTTATTATTGAAACTTTTCAATTCATCTTTGCGTCGTTACTGTGACGAGTTTATTTTACTTTTGGTAGTGTTAAATTTTGGTACAAAAAAAACAACAAAACAACATCTATAATACAAAAATGACAAATACGCGTTTATAAAATTATAGCGACCAGAACAAAAAATGATTTTTTATTTACAAAAAATAGCACATGTGGTTATGGCTTAAAACCATCTATATACCTAAATAAAAAATAAAATTAATTCACTCCTCGTTTTCAAGTCTTGTATTGTAGGTACGTGTAGCTGAAATTTGTTAAAACGAAGAAACATTTCATGAAGTGGTTAAACTGAAAGTTCGTCCGTCCGTTCCTCACGAAAATGTTTTTTTGACTGGGCAGTCATAATTAATTAGTAAAGTAATCACTGCATGTTAGTCTTATTTTTTATGATGCCCATTGACTCCGTTTTGGCATTTTCTCTTGCGCGTATGAATAATACGTTTCCAATTTTCATAGAATCAAATTGTAAAAGTTCTATCATAATTCTCTAAAAACTTCTAGGTTTCTAGTTTAGAAAATCCCTAATCTTTATACGATTTTTTTTGCGAAAGATAGAATTGAAGTAAAGAAACGTTAAAGTTTTCATATCTTGCATCCACATGGGATTTAAGGGTACTGAAATTTGTCCAGAGAATGGATTCCACAGGAAGCTGTGATAAATTGCTCATTTGCTCGAATCCATTTGTTAGACACTGCAATATAGAACATTTATTGGGTCTTATTTCGAAATAACATCTTTGGATTTATGCATTATTCATGTACAAAATACAATTTATTTTTACCCCACTTGGACCCAAATAATACAGGGCACGCACCTAAAAACCAGAAAAAAAATGTTTGGTCTATTTTCTCTTCGCTATGTACAAGTTGACTTTCGATTTATATGTACCTATGAAAATATAAATACGAATCTTATATACCATGACGCGTGTTCTCATCTCCCACACCTGATCGGTCTAAATTCCACCAAAACGCAGCTGACCCTGATTGACAGATGGTGACGTAAGAGATAAAACTTTGTAAAATTGGCACAATGCATGAATGAAATACAACAAAATATACATGTACCTTTTTTAGGCCACAAAGTTACTCCAGCTCTGGGAAATGCTGTTGCTCCCCCCGCCTCAACGTCAGAGAGCTAGAAATTCATATTTAAACATCTCAATTATCCATCATTACTAAATGCCGAAGAGGCAAAAGAGCCGTGTTTTACTGTTCAGTAGAAACTAATTCAGTTCAAGCTGATTTTTAGTATATCTTACGTATAACATCATTGTTGCTATTCGATCTGCAAAGTTATTGTGGAAAAGAGAACAGAGAACAAAACACATCAAGTTGTGAAAAATGCATTCGTGGTATAAATTATGTAAGTTCTTAGGATATTTTACCTCCAACAAATCGTTCCCAAGCTGTATACACTTCTGGATTAGGATTATTCATGAGATGATCCTGTAAAAATTAAAATACACCCACATTTGAATAACTAGGACACGGGAGGTGATGATGAAAAAAGACGGGAATCTGCGTTAAACATCACTGAAAAATATGATGGTATCGTTTTTTTCTGCCAGTGCAACCTCCTTCAAGATCAAAGCGTGATACGAAGTGAGTGAAAGCACTGCTTGTACGACTAACAAAATAAGATTTTCAGCATATAACTATATAGGTTTGAAGTTGAAGGACATTGCGATGAAAGAGAAGAACAAACAAAACCATCATGATGGTTTCGATTTCGGAAAAAATGCATTTTTCAGGGCTGTTTATAGTAAAATATGGAGAATAAAAATAAATACAAACCGTATGAGTTTTAATATTATGTGAGAGGGTTATATTGGTTATATGTTTCATTGTTGAGTTAAAACTTGTAAAAATCAAAAAATGTATGTATGAATTTGTGCACAATTTATCTAAGTGTTAAAAATACATATAACATTCGGCTTATTTCAGTGCCGAAGACTTTCACATGTACATTCTGTACTAAGCCGTTCACGCGTAAACAGCACCTGGACCTGCATAGGTAGTGGAGTGCATTATTGGAAAACTATTGAGACTTTACCAACTTGCTATTACTGGAATAATGTAGAGAAAAAAGCAAAACTTGTAGAGACAATTCCAGAGGGAGATGAATTAGAAGGTAAATAACTTAAATTTTGTATTATTTAAGTCGATGAGCATTTTTTACAATTATCCGTACATTTTTGAGTCATTGTATTTTTGCTAGTTACGTCTCTCTTGTGCATTAGGAATATAAAAAACTCAATGAAATAAATATGATTTACATTATCCCTTTTATGTAGATCTATATCGAGTTTGGATTGCTCGAACACTCCCAAATGAGAATGGAACCATTCCGACTCATACCACTATTGTTGTGAAAGTGTGATTGACACAATCATTGAGAACAACCGCAAGATAGAAACGTATAAAAATAAACATGAAGCCCTGCAGGCAGAATGGGAAGCCAGAAAAACGGAGATGGTGATTCGTAATAAGGGAAATCATGTGAAGAAAAGTAAAAGATTAAAGTTCCAATGTAAATACCGTGACGAGCCCAATAATAATTGTCACACAATCGACTTGGACTGTGTCGTCACCCTTCCATACTTGTACATTTCTCAGCAAGTTGCTCAACAGTCTAAGGAATATGTGAGAAATAAAGCAGATGCAGCGTGTGCTCAAAAGAAAACAGAAGCAGCTGACTTTATCTCCATGAGTCTCCGTCAAGAAATTGATGAAGAACTTGAAAAACAAGTCAACAAATGAGGCAGAGACCACAAGGAAAAATCTGCCCAGTAACAATCTATACTAAACATTAGAAACGCATAACCAACATGTCGGTATAATGCTATATAAAATAATAAATAATATATATTAATGGAATGGAAATATTAATAATGTTATGAATATTTTTATAATTAATTAAACCGTATGTTTACAGTATGAGGAACGTAAATCCCTCCTAGTCCATAGTTTACGACCTAAAAAGTACAATCATATAAGAAATAAGAAATTCTCTCATTTTTGAAAGATATATATATATTTAACTATCCATGAAAGAACATAAGAACCTGATAGTCTTCGGCTTCTTTTGGCTGAGTCCCTTTCAATCCTGTTACGGTTTCAATCCTTTGTGTTATTTTCGACAGCAAAGAATCCTCCCAGTCTTTAATCCAGGCACTACATGCAACCAGTCGATTTAAAATTACATGTTTAATAAGTCCATAAAGTATAATATAATAACAGTACAAATAGGTATGTATGAATCCAAACAGGTAATTAGAGTAGGCCGATCTACCAATTGTTTTTACGGTGGAAAAAATCAACGCGTTTTGAAATTCGAAAAAATTCCGACCAATGTCGTCGTATTATTCCCGACTGGGAAACCATACTTTTGTTCTGCTGGTTTCATTTCCAAAATACAAATAACAAAATACATGGAATATGTATCGTACGCGTTTCCGTATACGGAAACGCGTACACATTCCATTAGATATATATCTAATTACATGTTTGAATTTACACTATTTGCATATTTTTTGTTGACAAAACACTTTGTACTTTATGGACAAGCCTGAATGCATAAGAAAGATGCTATATTTATACTTCCAGTAGATTTTCTAAAAATATAAGCACTAAAAAAAATTAAGCAGTGCATGCACAATGCAAGTTTGCATAGGTATTTCGTATGCTAAGTTCAAATGCAGTTATTTACAAAGAAAGGTTTAGATATATACATATAAGTGATAGATTTCGGGTACTAAATACTTTAGGATGAAATATAGGAGAGGAAAATCCTGTTGTTTCAAACACCGTTCCATATATCGTCTGTTAAGTTCACAAACGAACTATAAGGATTTTCCTTAATTTGCGGAAATGCGACTACTGCGTCCGTCGTTGTGGGTAAAATTCTGCAAAAATTCAGGGTGACAGAAAAGGTCACGGCAGACAATAATGTCTCAGGACCCAAAGCTCCACCTTGAGCCGTTTGACCTTTGGAGCAGGTCAACGAAATTAAGGAAAATAATTATAGTTCGTTTGTGAACGTAACAGACGATATGTATCTATTTAATTGAAGCAATATTTTGGGCTCTTCTTCTTGATTGAAAAATTCATATTCTCGCAACAATTCTAGAATCTTTTGGCTATATGAGTAAAACGTCAGAGATTTTCCTCACCTGTGATTACAATGATTGAAAAGGCTCACGTTTTGGATGTTCGTATATAACTCTTGATAAATGAACCATTGGTTGTTTGGTGCATACTGGCTCGTAACTATTTTGACAAACAGAAATATTCAATCAGGTAGGTAATTACTTGCAGGTTATGTGCTGCTTTCAACTAATAATTATACGTACGTCCGCGTATATGCAATTTATAATCAAAATCATTACAGAGTTGTGTGTGCTTGTTTCAGTGCTACTTGCTTTACATATAGTCGACTGAAAAATAGGAAGGGATTTGAAAAGTGTTTTCGGTGACATAGACCTCTATATACGGTATTATAGACTTTCACATCCCATCAAGGAGAGTTTTTTTTAGATTGTAAATACTTTAAAAGGGATGAACGGTTCAAAGTTCAAAGTACATATTGCTGTTTAAATGAACAATTTGGACAAATATAAGACAATTACACCCCAATTATCATGCAATGTCATAATTTGCATGCGTTTTTGTTTTACTCTGTGTAATTTTGGTCAAAAAACACTCATAAAGTCACTTGAGCATTTCAGTTTCAAAGTACCTTTCTTGCCATTCAATAAAAGCAACATAAGTATGTATATATCGTAGCTTAAGAAGTCTGGTAAAAAATTCTAACGTTTGAGATATTCTTTTTTGGCTCACGATGTCCATATTCCCATCCTTGAAATTTCTGTGTCGAGATCTAATCAACTAAAGAAATAACTCATATTCTTTATTTTAAACTATACAGTACTTTTTACTACTTATATATATATGTTTTTGCATTTCTCCCGGTGTATGGTATAAAATATCTTCATCGTAAAAATTAGAAACTACTGAAAAGATATTTTCATTGGTTGTTAAATAAATACAAGGTAAATACGAATGAAAGGGGACATACCTTGGGTTTCCCTAAGCTAATTAGATGATCCGCTTGATCCTTTGTTATAAAGTCATGGATAATGATAATATGCGGAGATTTGGAAGCTTCTTCAATCTGAGGGAAGCAGAATTTTTACATTTCCAAATTAAAGTCATGTAATTCTTGAATTCTTGGAAAAAGTAAAGAATGGTCATAAACCTTAGATGGCCATTAGTTATTATGTACATGTAAATCTCACTTTCAATGGAGCCAAATTGAAGTATGGTGATCCGGTTGATTTCAGTCGACACTTGAGATCAGCTAGGATAATTTTAGGCTATGCACAAAAGAAAAATATTATTGTTTAGTTCAGAGGAAATGGTTGTACATAGTGGACACTGTGGACGCTTCACTATATATGTCAAGAGACATCATTACAAAATTACCCTAAGCTCCTCGCCTGCACAAAGTCTTTCAAAATGAGAAAACTCTTCTTCTTGAGACTGTCGACGAAATAGAGCAGGGGTAAAAATGTCTTTCCTTTGTATTTGATATTTGACATCCCTCGCCAATTCTGGATTTATTGGGACAGGATCTGGAAAAATTAATACATATGATTTCACAAATGAATATGACCGATAATTCACATTAGTGTTGAACATTTTTTAATTGCATTTTCGTTATATTGTTCATATAAAAATGAGGATTTTGGGTTACTTGTCTTCCAATTAATCCCATGCGGTCCTTGTCTTTCAAGAATATCGTCGTGCTATGGATAAATATTTAAATAAACATGCATCAGACAATAATATGCCAAGATTTATACAGTATAGATTGAACAAGTAGTAATTATACAACCTCGTTGACGGTATAGAAAGTAAAAGGAAAATCCTACAACTTCTGTATATATAGGGTACAGTTTGAGAGTGAATTCATTCTTTAGGGAAGATGGTAACAATTCCATGCACCAATGCTCAGAGTCCAAAATGTGTAAAATGATACGCACTTCGATATGTCTCAGACTTTTGTGTGAGCACAACGCAAAAATGCGTAACATGTTACAGTTCAAAGAGTGTATGAAGCTGCATTTTTAATCCAACATACAAAAAAGGTGAGTTTTTTGTGGATGCATCGTGTGTTTATTACTCACTCTTTCATATATTCTATACATAATGGAAACATCTTCAAAGTCAATTCAGTGAAAATGAAAGTTAAACAATATAGATGTTGAATTCAGAAGAAGTTTAATATTCTTTTATTACCACTTCTATTGCTGAGCGGAGGGATACGTGCAGCTCTTTCAACAAATTATTCCGTTGAGTTCCATTATTTTCCTTTTCTGCAATTCCTTCTGCGGCCTGAAGCCACTGAATAGCTCGGTTATATAAACCTTGTGTAAACGCGTGCTTACCAATGAATAAAAAATCTTGAGCACTCAGTCCATGACTTTTATGGAATTCTGTAAAAAAAATTGATATATTTTAGAATCAAGTTTTATCATTAAATATTCTGTTATTTGCAAAAATGCGAATCGAAACACAAAATATAACACATGACACAGTAATTAAATTCAATCGACGTCTGAACAACGTTATGTTTCAATCTTACATATTTATAATTATCATTTTTTGGGTTATTAGAAATTTTCAGTGATTATAGTTTGTTTTACGACTTCATGCTTTCATTTTATTTCGTTACAAATGCATACCGACTTTAGCATTAACGAATCCTCCTTCCAATTCCATGTCGATGTATTCGCACAATTGGAATACGAAAATATGGCAATAAATGTGAACCGTAATACATTTGTAGTATAGTAGTATCATATGTAAAGACTGTAATTTTAGAAATAACGAGTTGTTCCTAATAATACCAACACTTTCCTCAACAACAAAAAAACGAACGAACATCTCATAGAACAAACCAATAAAATGAAATTTATGAGGTGTAAAAACTGAAGAGGATTTTAAGACCCTACTTGAAAATCTCAACGACGTTGAGTCAACGTGGAAGTAAGTACGTACATGGGGCATTTGTAATGTGAAATGTGCATGGAAATTATAATGCATAAGAAACTGAAAGTTATTTTGCTTTCCCTTGCAAGTTGGAATATGGGAAACATTTATTTATTTTCAAATCAAATAGAAAATCATAAATGATCAGTTTTGAAGCATCTCGTTATTTTTAATTGCCTATATTATAACAAAGTTTGTGTACTTTTGAGTACAATTAAAATGATAATATTTAATTGATTAGCTCTACGAAATTTGGATTCCGAATCCAATTTCAACAACCTTCCTGTCTTTGACAGTACATGTACAGATACAGTATTTCTTATTTGTATGCAAGTAAAGATATGTGTTTTCCATCATGTGTTTTCCGGCATGTGTTTTCCATCAGTTTTTCAAATGGCAAATGAATTACACTTATCGTTAGGATGGCTATGGCAGAATCGTTGCATATGTACTTAAGTACAATCGCATAATTTCCACTTCTAACTCCTTATTATGACCTGAAATGCATTTGTGCAGTCCATCACAATAAGTATATGACGAAAAAGTAAGTGCCGACGCGAATACTCGAACATGAAATGTTCCGACTCAGCGTCTGGTTACACAATGAATACGACAAAATCTAGCTGTGTTCAAAATTCAAATTATTGGTTTGTAATAGAGAAAAGTTACAATCTCATCATTAAGTACTTGCTTATTGCCACATTGAGTCCCCTTACATTTTCCGTTTCTTGATTTTACCATACAAAAATATTTCCACACAATGGTAGAACACAACATGTGTAAGTATATCGACGGCTTCCTTTACAACAGTATGAATAAATGAATCCAGAAAGTTAAAGCGAAATTTTACACATTTGCACGCTATGAAGTGTATTGACAGTCCATTCGACTTCATATCTTCATCTTATATACGAAAAAATTAATGGCAAACAATGTGTTCTCGATGATACGAAGTCCTATGTATCACGTATTAAGCATTATTTATTGTGATTGTGAGACATTTTAGCCATTTAAACTGACCAAAGACCAAAAACCACCTTTCAAATCAACTGAATCACATGCTGCGTCTAATCATCATCATATGCAAATGCATCCAAGTTTTGCTTGAAATATCAATTTGGGAGGTTTTGTACTTTGAGAATAATTGAAAAAAGGGAAAGAACAGCCTATACTATTGAAATGGAAATAGGTCACACACATTCTACTATGTGCACACATAGTTGAGATGACGAAAGAGAACAAAAATTGTGGTATTATATGATGATTTGAATGATTTGATGATACTTACATGTATTTCACTTGTATTGGGACTTTGTGGTGTGTCATCGGAAGTCTACACACAGATTTAAAAGATTGATGGAGTCGAGATGGATTGCGGTTTAAAAACGTTATGGTTTATTTTGAGAGCCGGCATTTTGATTCAAACTTCATTGGTATTTCTAATGTATTTTTCAATACCTATATATACACAGATTATTGTTTTAAAATCGTTTTCCATAAAGCGTCGACTTGTCCTTTGAAGTGTGGACATATACGACCTTAATCCAAAGAAATGTATGATCAAACTCCACGTTATGCGATTTTGTAAACATCAAACGAAATATAAGTATCGTACCTACATATGTACGAGTATTACGCACATGTAACTGTAGAATGGAAACGCACACATACGAAATATGTTGTGTGTTGTAGTCTATCCCGTATAAAATGAGAAAGTGAGAGAGATGAATTCGACATGGTTTTACGCCCCGCTCATGCTCATATCTATATATCTGTCTGTGTATTCTCAATTGTGGATGATGAAAAGTACTTAAGTACGATGAGCACTATTTATTATTTATTACGATGTGCCATTACGAGCGCACTGAGATCGTATATGGTGGAGCGGAATCTAATTTTGTAACATGAGACTACACGACTAATTATTGCAAACTAATTGGTGGAAAATGTTCTCATTTAAAAGGATAAACACAGAATTTTATCTTCATTGCATCCACACACGTTGGAAACAACATGCCTAATTGTGATGTATGATGGGAGAACAAGGGAAAAAATATTTCTTTGTTTTTTTAATATGAAACATCTTAAATATATTTTTTATGCTCTTTTCATATATCTGCAGAGTTTTTATTTTTTGTGAATTGTTCATGTGGTGAACCGGAGCTCAACGTCAGATGCTCCTAATGATTGTCGCAATGGCAAATGTGAATTACAACTATAATCCAAAACATGTTTTTCTCAATGTATATAGGAAAAGAAATGGGTCAGTTAATCACTCAGAACAGTCAAAAGTAATAAACAAAACAACATTAGTATCTGTAATTGAACTTTACCTGTAGTTTGTATAATCATATCATTGGGAAGTTGTAGAATGCCTTCAGATAATGATTTCATATTCAGTCTGTATGTATCTTGTAGTCGGACGATGGCATGGGCTAAAAATTAAAAAAACCTTCCGTTATATTTATAGCTTCACATTGTATAGATGAAAATCAGTGATTTAGAATTTAGACACAATCCAGGTTTTAAAAACTCTATTTTATTCTTACCAGCTCCAGTCAAGTCTTCCGACTCGGGAAAATTGCTGCTTTTTCTATAGGCTTCCACCCAACTAAAAACTCCTGGACATAATAAAGTAAAAACAAAAACAAAATTACTATCATTAAAAGTCCGTCGAAGTAAATTTTGTAGCGTCCATACTTATCTAAAGAGAAATTCATACAACGAATCCAATTTCTAACACAAATGTACCTATATATTTATATTTATACCAACATGCTTTCATCTCAATTTACTGTGCAATACATATATAAATATGTATACAAATAATCATACGCTTGAGTACATGTAAATAAAATAGAGTAAAATGTATTGTTTTTATTTCATGTAGAATGCGTGTACATAATAAAAGTTATGACGAATGTTGAGTAAAATAAAATAAAAACTCATGCTGAAAATCCTGATTCACCAAAATTGATATCATAATGACATCCAGTCAAGCGACCTGTCACACATCACACTCTTAATTTTCAAGAAGATGTGTATACTTCGAGGAAACAAATAATGTCACGCTGAAGGCTGAGTATTAGAAACTTGAAATTGTATAGAAATATTCTAAAAGGATGAATGATAGCAGGATTGAATCAAAAGAAATATAAAGAAAGTTTTTCCAACTCTTTTTTTATTTAGAAACTTATATATATTGTGACTGTCTGAAATGATGGAATGAAAAAATATGACATTACCTATAGATATTACATTAAAATCCTATTCTTTTCACCACAGAGAGTCTCGTCAGGAAGCATTTCAATTATTTATATATGAATTTCCTCCCCACAACAACATTATGCATGTATGCACTCTGTTTCTGTGTTCTCATTTGATAGTCTCAAGAAAATATTCATGTTTTGTTTGTTTTCAATAGAATGAGATGAGTGGACGGTTGAAATTGATGACTTAAAAACTGAAAAGGAATCCGTATGCCATCATTACTAGTAAAGGTAGTATATAATAAGGAAAATGTCAGTGTACTCACGTGCTCAGTGATTCCAAATTCTCTGTCTTTCTTTTTTAATTTCTTCATTGAATTTTATTGTGACTCTAAGTAATAAGTATATATACGACTCAAATTTTAATAGTTACGAGTGACGAAAGTACGTATTCATTCGTTTTTAATGCAAGACATAGACGACAAATTAAAAATGTACAACCACAGTCAAACGCAAGAGTGTAGAGAAAGATTTCAACCTCTTATAAAGAATATATATTTCCTCATTTCGTCTTCTCAGTTCTCACCTCACACATGGAATGGATAAAGCAATCTTTGGTTCATTAAATTGGTGTTTTTCTGCGTTGCATGAAAAAATAAATTCAGTATCATCTCCTTTGATCCCTGAGTCCATCCACACACGCTCATGATATTATTCGCAAAGCCACTTGTCTTCATTTGGTAGGATAATTTATCCGTGCTCAAAAAACTGAGCCCTAATCCTTCAGCTTAATCCTCCAACTCCATTGAAATATACTTGGGAGTTCCGTCACTGTAATTCATTTATTGTTTGCTATGAATGATCAGTTGTTGCAAAAACCAGAAGATAATGTGTATAGTGATGACTATTTTCGGATGAACGCAAATGAAGGGGAACAAAAGGAAAAGTTTACCAATACAAAAAATTGAAAGTGGAGACTGCAATGATGATAAACCCTCATCATGATCCATTGACATTTTCCATTGTATTCACAGAAACGCTCAGACCGAGTGGCAGTGTGCAACATGTAGAAGTGTATATGTATGGAGTTGTAACGAGAAAAACATTTAAATTAAATGGCATGTTATTTTAACCATGCCTTGAATTGGTACAGTTTATTTTTCCCATCATGACTCCTCTGCTCCAAGTCAAAAGTCCAGTCATTCAGTCATTCGTCAAGTTGGAAATTGGAAACGTAAATGTTGTTTTATTTTTGACAACATGTCAGGATTTTAGAAGGCGTATACAAGTCAAATCTAATGATTGAATGCTATATACATTTTTAATTAATTCTAAGAGTATTTTTGACTCCGCCGTTACATTCATTTGACT
The DNA here is from genome assembly GCA_034699125.1 of Gisinianus flammeolus. Taxonomy (NCBI): domain Eukaryota; kingdom Metazoa; phylum Arthropoda; class Collembola; order Symphypleona; family Katiannidae; genus Gisinianus; species Gisinianus flammeolus. Next base: position 887 of record JAIUND010001375.1, on the reverse strand, counting down.
TACGATATCGTTATAGAATACCAAGAGTGTTAAAAGGAGGTGGTTTAAAACCTGCACATGTTTTAACGCTCAGGAAAACTTCTAGTCAGAGCCCGTACATTGCTTTCTGTGTCTGCGTGTCTGCCCTGGTACACTTTATACGCCTGTCAAAACTCATTACGAGACGCGACTGTATATGTATATGTAAGCCTAAAGGCGACGATTATTTTAATATTATGAATCTTGATGATAGAATCAGTGAATCAGTAAAAAAAAAGTAGTGACGGTAGGGTGGCGGAGATATATGCTCCATGCACTCTATATATTTTACTCTTCATGTGATGGGATGCATTCAGGTCAAAGGATTCTCAAGTAGATGAACTTCCACTCCACTCAGACACTCAGGAACAGTTACACTGATTTTTTACCTACGTAATTTATTTATGCGATGCTGATATGCTTTACTTTCCTCAAAGTGAGCCCATATATATATTGTATATATACAATCATTGTCAAAAACACACACTGTGTATATATACAGGCAGTAGTGATAAAAGAAGTATAGCTCAAATGTGTATAGAGTTACTGCTGAACTGCCGTGTTTTGAAATTTCAATGTTCAAGTGTCACTAACTATACAAAAAGGCCAAAGTTGAATTCTTTCTCCCCACTCAGTATTGATTGGATGTACATATCGTCGGTTAAGTTCCATAACCCTGTATTATCATTTGGCCCCATAAGGCGAATTTGCGTGCTCGTTCATATATGCTAACGTGCGTATGCTCCTTCAGGGGCCAAATGATAATACAGGGTTATGGAACTTAACCGACGATATATGTAGAACTGGATAGAAGAACGGGTCAGATACTACTATCTAGTTTAAAAGATATTTGAGTTTTCCTTTTTGGC